>JASFAT010003116.1:0-11609 GCA_031353405.1 Baronia brevicornis | reverse complement strand
ATACTATAGTGCCTTATCTCTGCATGCGGGGCTCTGCTGGGGCTAATCGCCATTCTCCCTTGCGTCTCGTGGGATTCACTATAACGAATTTTAATAAACCTAATTTGTTAAAAAATGACGGCGACGTGGTTCGCCACCCGTCACGTCTTGATTCCCACGAGGGCGAGAAGCGACGAACGGAGAGCCGTTTCGCATCGACGAATGTGAGAGGAAGGATGGATGAGTGTGAAGGTAGCAAGGAAGGAGTGTCAGGGTTGTATTTTTTTTATATATATTCACACCTATCCCCCGCAGGGGTTGGCAGAGACCACAGAGCTCCATCCGCTGCCATTCATCGCAGCGAAACGGCTCGTCAATGGTCGCTTTTCGCCCTCGTGAGAATCAGGACGTAACGGGTGGCGAACCACGCCGCCGTCATTCTTCAACAAATTAGGTATATTAAATTCGTCTTAGTGAATCCCACGAGCCGCAAGAGAGGATGGAGGTCAGCCCCAGCAGAGCCGGGAGTCAGGATTGTGGCCGATGGAGATCTGTGGTCTCTGCCTAACCCTACATGGAGACAGGTGTGACTATGTATGTATGTATAAAACTTTATCTATATATGTATGTATGTATGTATAAAACTTTTAAGATTTCTGAAAGACTTATATCTGATTACTCAAAAACAGTTTCAAAGCTGTACTAAATTTTCTATCGATCGTAGTGTTGCAAAACGTAAACCATTCGACGAAGTATTTTTTTTTTGATCCCGGAATGCAATAAAACAATTTTGACATCTGGTGTAATTTACAGCGTTTTCGTTTTTGCTTTTGGCGTCGATATAAAAAAATCTTTCAAATATTCTGTAAATCTTTTTTTATGGGATAGGAAGGCAAACGAGCGCGCGTGTCACCTGATGGAAAGCAATCAACGCCGCCCATAGACTTCCGCAGCGCCATAGGCAGTGCGGAAGCGTTGCCGACCTTCAAGGAAAGTGTTATTATAGAAGTAGGAGATGGAGGGGAGGAGGAGGGGGGGAGGAGGGGGAGGAGGGGGAGGAGGAGGGGAGGGGGAGGGGAGGGTGAGGGGAAGGGGAGGGTAAGGGGAGGGGAAGGGGAGGGGAAGGGGAGGGTGTTGGGCCTAAGGAATTCGACTGCTCACCGCAAGATGTGAGGTAGGTAGGTAAGCTACCTTTTTACTTACAAAAAGAAATCCTGAATCTAATCTCCCATAATTTACACAGCTTGCTTTAATATATACTACTGTGTAATGTATTACAATTTTCGATTCACATCGTAAACTTTATCATAAAAACAAAATTCTGTATTCACGCATCTAAGAAAATTATTTTCATTTACGTGTTAGGTAATCTTTAGAGATGATTAAAAAAGACTACAAAAAAAATTTTTTTTTTAGCTACAATGGTATAATTAATGTGGATAGTAAATGTATATATATATAAAAGTACATATGTATAAAATTGAAATGTCTGTATGTAGCATTTTTGTATTATACCACAAAAGTTCCAGTTTTGAAAGTTCCATTTCTCCGTATTTGACTGACCGATTCGATCTATTTAAAAGAAATCTTTCGAGGGAACTTGAAGATGTTTTTAAGGAATTAATTTATTCTTCTTTTTTTATTTGTACTCATTAATGATTTTCTTTCCTTTTCTTGATGGCAATTAGTTAAAACTATTATGCCAGTGTCAAGTAAAATGGAATAATATCAACTCTCTTGAAATGTCTAGTCAGCATTTCACGTTACGTCTTGATAAAATGGTGGCTATTCTACTAAAACCTTCTATGGACTTTTTCAGTCCACTTAAAAAGTCACAATACGCGCATATATTTCATATCACTTCACTTATAAGTCTTAACCGAACTATATTGTATAATACGCCACCACAATTAAACGATATAACGGATGATAATATAAGATTATGAAGATGAAATAAAAACACAACGTCACTGATGTAAGTTGGCGGGGAAAGTCCATTATTGATTTAACAACCTTATTTATTTTACTTTTTAAATTTTGCTGGATGATATTATTTCTGGATAGTTGGATAGTTTTCAATAATAGGGACTTACATGATCATTGTATCAATGTCAATTGAATCCTTTCTATTGTTGCTTGCTGAACAATTACAAAATGTTTATCACAAGGGTCACCACAATCTTGAATGATATTCGCAGACATAGGCAGATCACCGTATCACTATCGCCATTTTAAAACTTCTATAGCCGCGTTACACGACTCTGGATAGGGACAACATCTATGGATTCGTGTCAGCAACATGCTAATGCTTAAGGTATATCTATAACTATGAGTGTAGCTATAGACACACTTTAAACACAGTTAATGCGCGCACAGCTGCCTATGTACACGCATCACGCCAACACATTATATATACCCGATTGTATGTGTGTGCGTTGAACGCTTCATGAATGGATAAAATTTTGTGAGTCGTATCAGCAACATGCTGTAGTAATAGCAGCATTTAATATTGAAATTAGTTTGAAATTTTAAAATTTTTTTAAGTTCAGTTTTAAGTTTTCACTTCTGTCGGCAGGGCTCGTGACTGCCTCCGAATTTTTTTTATAGGATAAGGAGGCGAAAAAGCAAGCGTGTCACCTGATGGAAAGCAATCAACGCCACCCACAGACATCTGCAACACCACAAGCATCGCATATGCATTATCGGACATAATGGTAACACGGGAAAAATTGCGTGATAAAACTTGTTTTCGAATAAAATAATCATTATTACATATTTACATAAATTATTTATTATTAAACGAAGCACAAACAAATCCTTTTTTTTGCACTTAAGTCGATGTTTTTCATTTAAAAAAAAGTAAGTTCAATAAAAACATGCTATTCTACACGAAATACGTATGTTATTTTTCTGTTTTAAAGGTATTTAAGGACGACCGATTGGCTCAGTGGCGGGGCACTCCGCCCACGGAGTCAATGATAGCGGGTTCGATTCCCGCATCGGAATAAATATATATATAGATTTATAAATATTTATTCCGAGTCTGGTAACTCCCCCAATCTCTTCTCCTCTTTCGTTCCTGCCGTTTTCTTTCTTCTCTATCCTTTCCCTTCCTCTCCGCCAATCGACGGTCTGCCGTGCCAAAGGATGCATGGCTTAAGGGCGACCTTAGTACCAAGCGTACCAACCGTCCACGGATCGGGCTCCCCCGGGTACTATGGTGCCTTACCTCAGCATGCAGGGCTCTGCTGGGGCTGACCTCCATCCTCCCTTGCGACTCGTGGGATTCGCTAAGACGAATTTAATATACCTAATTTGTTGAAAAAATGACGGCGACGTGGTTCGTCACCCGTCACGTCCTGATTCTCACGAGGGCGAAAAGCGACCATAGGAGAGCCGTATCGCTGCTATGAACAGTAGCGGAGCTCTGTGGTCTATGCCAACCCCTGCGGGGGAAAGGCGTGAATTTATATATATATATATATATATATATATATATATGTATATGTATATGTATATATATATATATATATATATATATATATATGTATATATATATATATATATATATATATATATATATATATATGTATGTATGTATGTGTGTGTACACACTCCTTTGCAAAAAAACGGGTGGTTTTGATGATTCCACATTATTGGTAATAATTTTCTTCTACAGAGGTTTTAATAGCCAAACTATGTTACTGGCACTTAATAATATGGTAACAGTCTACGTATGAAAAAAAGTTAAATCCAATTATTTGGAATTAACTTTTTAACGCTACGTATAATTTTTTGTATATTATTACATTGGTCGTCCGTATAAGAGTGAGACGAGCTATAGTGGCTGCATTGTCTTAATAAGAAGGCTATACTAAAGATATAATATTAATTCATATAGATAATTCGTGTTTAAAATTTAATGATTATAGTTAACTTAAGTGTTTCATGATGTTTCACATTCTATTGTCAATATGTTTTATCATATGGTTTGTTCGATTTTTATGGAAAAATAGTAGGGTATTAAAATTATCGTACCAGTTGAGGAACAAGTACATACCGCTACCTATTGTGGGACATGGGTACATGTTCCTAGGTTCGGATATAGGTGAGTTTGCAATTGTTCTTGCATAGGGGAAAATTATAAATTATAATTATAAATTATTCTAACTAGTCAGTACATAAAGTAAATTGGAATGGATGATATACGCAAGGTTGGTGGCAGAAACTGGATGACGAAGATCACGCGGTCTGTTTTATTTTTTCTTGAGTATACCTAAACTTGTAAAAACAATATTAGGAACGCGCCACGAAAGCCTCGCAGGGTTTGTCAGGGCATCAACGAGCCTTTTTTTTATCCAAAATTAATTTTTTTAGTGGTAGAGCCACGCTGCAGACAAATACTTTGTCAAGAATGGCATATTATTTGTCTGTAGCATGAATGGGCCGGCTCGCACGGGGAAGTACCACACTCGCGCAGAAAACCGGAGTGGTAGCTTAGCTACCGCGCTTCGTACGGTGAGCGGTCTGATTTCCGGAGGCCCAACACCCTTCCCTTCTCACTCCCCCTCCCACTCCCGTAATTTCACTTTCCTTTAAGGTCGACAACGCTTCCGCACTGCCTATGGTGTTGCGGATATCTATGGGTGGCGTTGGTTGCTTTCCATCAGGTGACACGCCTGCTCGTTTGCCTTCCTATGCCATAAAAAAAATACTTTTGAAAACCGGAGTGGTAGCTTAGCTACCACGCTTCGTACGGTGAGCGGTCTGATTTCCGGAGGCCCAACACCCTTCCCTTCTCACTCCCCCTCCCACTCCCATAATTTCACTTTCCTTTAAGGTCGACAACGCTTCCGCACTGCCTATGGTGTTGCGGATATCTATGGGTGGCGTTGGTTGCTTTCCATCAGGTGACACGCCTGCTCGTTTGCCTTCCTATGCCATAAAAAAAATACTTTTTCATTATATTGCTATAACGAAACGGTAGGCTTCCGCCAATATTAAGGTTTTCATCTATCTTAGTAATGATCTATGGATTATTTACTTATGAAATCAACCAGACAATTTGACAAACTGCTGAGCACGGGCGTCTCCATTTCTGGAGGAACGGACGTTAACCCAACACGCTTGTCCAATGCGGATTGGCGGGATTACCAGACTCGGAATAAATATTTGTAATCCATACATATATTTATTCCGATGCGGGTATCGAACCCGCGACCATTGACATCGCGGACGGAAGGCCTCGCCGCTGAGCCAATTGGTCGTCACTGAGCCAACTGGTGGGTTGAAAACATAGTTAACCGCAAAATGAAAACTTACCACCAGAACCAAAACAACTGCAAAAATTTCTGAAAAAATTGTATCTGATTACCCAAAAACAGGCAGTTTTGACGCTACGTACAATTTTTTGCGTCGATATATAGAGGAAGCTGCCACAGGTGACAATTCAAACTAGCGCCATATTCATATTTATGAAAAAAAAATGTTTTGTAATCTTTTATTAATATTTAACTATATATGTATATTTCTTACTAATGGACGGCTGTCACTACATTCTTTTTAAATCATAGTCCATTGATTTCAGATCATATGAATACAGTTCAAAAATTGAGTTGCGAGGTATTAAAGAGAAGTGGATTGACAGGTGTTTGGCTGGGACACCAATTTTACACAGGTAAACAATATAGCCATATGCTAAGCAAGAACCATTTTATGACACACGTTAGATTAAAATTATTTTCTTTTTGTTTTGTGTTTATTTATTTGTATATAGAATATTATTAAGGATTTAATTTTGGTAATTGTAAAAAAAATGGTGTCATAAATAAAGTTTTTCTATTTCCATATAAGAAAATATATTTCATATAATTTTCCGTCTCAGACGTTTTTTTTTTTATTAAAAAAAACTTACAATGTGAAGACTAACAATGCTTTTAATTAACAGGATTCTTTATAATCATACCAACTAATCTAATATTGATTGTGCTGGAAAATAGTTAACAATAGTAGGCCGATATATATATTTGATATATCCATACATACATACATATCGTCACGCCTATTTCCCGTAAGGGTAGGCAAAGATCTCCATCCGCTATGATCCCGGCACACCTTTCCTTGCTTCCTCCACACTCATCAATCTTTTCATCCATCCTTCCTCACATATTTATCGCAGCGAAACGGCTCTCCGTTAGTCACTTTTCACCCTAGTGGGAAAGAACGTGACGCGACATATACATATAAACACTGTGTTTTTGATATAAATTTTCTTTAATTAATAAAGATTCGATTGATTATTCATAGCTAAGACAGGACAACGTCTGTCAGGTCAGCTAGTGAAATATCAAACGTTGATGCCAATATGAAAAAAATCTTAAAAATATATTAATACTCACTGTAGCATAGCCTTAGTCTTAATGGAGGGGTCGTCAGGCCTAAAATGCTTGTACTGTTCGACGTCCTTCTCGAGCGCCAGCAGCTGCTTCTGCAGCTTGTCGCGCAGGCCCGGCAGCGTGTCGCGGATGTGGTTGGTCAGTTGCTGATTCAACACCCGTTGGAGGTATGGCGTACCAAGCCGTTCCGCTATGTGGCGGTACGCTGGGTGACTAAAACGCGTAAATAACAAGTTCATTTATTTTAGTAAGCATGTATAATTTAGACCTCATGATACAAGTACATACAACACTTGGAGACTATCTTAACACAGTAATATAAAAGTAAAACAACTTTGGGTTGAGATGAACCCACCGCGTCCGGGTTAAATTAGTGCTTCAGAGGCTCTGCCTCCAGCCACTCTGGAAGTCCTTCGACCACCTGCGCACCCAGACTTATCAATGTAGAGAAAGCATGGCAAATTGGGGTTTCTCAGCCACAAACCCCCTGTACAACTGTGGTAGAGCTACACAAACAACAGCACACGTTAGTCGTGTCACCTGCTCAGCATACAACCTTATGATGATGCAGTGTCAGTGGCCAAGTTCTGGGCTGGTCTGATGCCTATTGACTCGATGAAAGAGAAGAAAGCAAAAAAGTTACGCATGTAGTTAAGTAACGTTAGTTTAAGGACAAAGAGTTAGGAAAAAAATTTTACTTCTAAAAAATTTTTAAGCCACGTCACCGTCATTTTTTTACAAATTAGATTTATTAAAATTCATCACAGTGAATCCCACGAGCCGTGAGGGAGAATGAAGGTCAACCCCAGCAGAGCCCCGCATGCTGAGGTAAGGCACTGTAGTACCCGGGGGATCCTGATCCCGGCACGGTCGGCACGTTTGCGACTAAGCTTGCTCCTAGCCACGCATCCATTGGCACGGCAGATTGTGGATTGGCGGAGAGGAAGGGAAAAGGATAGAGAAGAAAGGAAAGAGCATAATAAGGAAGGGCATGATAGGGATACGATACTACCGCAATGGAAGACAAGGAGTGATACGGTAGTAGCTCGGGAGGCGGGGTCGCGTACCCGTGTACTAATACGATAACTACTGGACAGGCGGCTAGGCAAAGATACTCACTGACTTATCTGTTTAAACACTTCATATTAAACTCAAACAATACTCTTTTTTATCCAAAAGTAATTTCCATCCAACATTATTAATTATTAAAAATTGTTAGAAATTTTATATAATTATAAAATTATGTCATGGATTGTTTGCATACGCGGAAGCCAGCAATCAAAGCTAGGCCAACATTTTGGCAACCATGGTTGTGATAACACGAGCTATCTGTCATGGCCTGTAAGCTACATAAAGCAAAAACTCATTCGTTCTTGGAGGTGTCACCTCACTAGTTTTTGAATTTGCACGACCGAATTATCATTTACGAATTACAATAACATGTTTGTGTATTTTATCCAGTGATCGCTGATGCCGAGGCTGCCGACATAGTTTTGAAGACATGCATCAACAAAGGGAGTTTGATGAAAGTTGGAAGGAAACTCACTGGAAACGGAACATTGTTTGCTCCACGTAATACATTCAAATTTTACTATTTATTTATATACATATAGTGTTGTTTTTATTATATCGGTCGGATAACATAGTCTCCAACGAAGAGCTGTGGAGAACCAGCAAAGAGGACCCAATAGATGTTCAGATACGTCGACAAAAATGGAGATGGATAGGGTATACTCTCCGGCACCACGCCAGTCATATCCCGAAACAGGCCCTCGAATGGAATTCGCAGGGGAAAAGAAAATGTAGACACCCAAAACAAACTTGGTGGCGTACTGTGACGGCCGAATCGACGGCCTATCCTGAGCGAAGTAAAGCGTATGGCCTGCGACAGGTTGAGATGGAGAAACGTCGTATCTACCCCATGCCCCATCAGGGGCACTGGGACACTCAGAGAGAGATAGTGCTTTTTTATTATCATCAAGATTTAAGCAGTTCCCTGTTGGACATTTGTATTGTAGCAGAGCTGGGAAACGAACGGCAACAAAATGCGGGTCATCTGATCGTGAGTGATCCCAGCCACCCATAGACATCCGCGACATCATACCTACATAGGTATTATGTAAGCGTAGCTGGCCTTTAAGATATGTGTAGGCTTTTTTTATGAAAATTTCAACGTCGCGTCGGTTTCGGATGTCGCCGTAATTAGGTACGGTGGGTGGGTGTGGGTGGAGGTGCATGGAAAGAAGTTTCAAGAAAAATGCACCATAATGGATCGCCACTCATCCAGATGGTAAGGATGAAAAAATATTGATATGTGTATATGAAACGGCGACGTGGTTCGCCACCCGTCACGTCCTGTTTCCCACGAGGGCTAGAAGCGACTAACGGACTAACGGAGCCGTTTCGCTACGATGAATGTGAGAGAAAGGATGGATGAAAATATGGATGAGTGTGCAGGAAGCAGGGACGGTCTGCCGGGATCGTAGCGAACTCTGCTAACTCCTACGGGAGATGGGTGTGACGATATGTACGTACGTACGTGTATGAATTTAGATCTTTTTTTAATAATGTATGAACGAATGTGTGTACATATCGACGAAAGAAAACGTATTTCCTGTAAGGGTCTCAGTCGTTTTTAAAAGAATTATAGAATTTTAAAAATCGACAGAGACCATTTAATATAGTTGTTTTTCTTATTCAAATGGTTTATAAAACCAATATACGTCATTTTCTACTTACAGCCAATACGGTTTCTGTGGTCGATATGTATTATTTGCTAATTATTCCATTCTCTTACAGCAAAAGTTTGGCGACCGCGGCGAAAACTGCTTGTACCAACGTTTGCTCCTAAAAATCTGGTTAGCTTTTTTGATATATTCTTGAAAAACAGCGCGGTCTTAATTGAGAGTTTAGAAGAGGCTCCGGAAAATGAGACAATCTCTTTATGGAAATATATCAGTTCGTATACAATGGAGTCCGTGTGTGGCAAGTATAAACCTTGAAAATAATCTTAATTATATAAATATTTAAAGTTGATTGAACTGACAAACTGAATAAGGATTCAAATGGAATGATGATGAGAGGATGGCCCGTTATTAGAGACAACATTTTCTTCAAAATTTCAATCGTTAATAGAATACGTTTTTATTCATCCATTTTTATATCATCCACTCAAGTTCAAATACATTTTTTAAAACTTGTAGTGGATAACACTTGATGTTAATGCATTAATTTTAACAGGATATAAAAGTTAGAAATGACTTCAATTGTTTTATGTTACTTCTATTTAATAAAATAAATATTGCACCCGTATTTTATATCATACGTTATCAATTTTCAGAGACGGCATTGGGAGTGAGTGTACAAAATGAATCAAAAAAGGAGTTTCTGGTTGCATTTGATGAGTTCTGTGAACTGGCTGCTGCTCGAGCGATGCAGCCATGGCTGCAAATAGATAAATTATACAATCTCCTACCGAGCGGAACTAAATTCTATCAAGCCAGAGATATTATTTGGAAATTCGTTGATGAGGTATGTTGTTACTGTCGGAAAATATAATACATGTACACAGGTTTTTATTATTTAATTATTTTATGTAATAGACTAAACTTATTTTATATGTATTTTGGCGCCATCTGTTGGCAGATTTGTTGCTAGGCAGTTGGCGCAAAAATATAAAATTAGTAGGGATAATGTTGGTTTGTATGAACGAATTATAATAATTGTAATTTGTGTAAAATTAATTAATTAGAATTATCTCAATTCATATAAATATGTAATTTGAATATTCAGTTGTATTTTAAGAATTGTTTTGCAATAATTTCATTTGTTTGTTAAAAAAGATATTGTTGCTATGTTGAAGCAAATTTATAGTGGTAGAGCCACGCTGCAGACTAATACTTTGTCAAAAATGGCATAATATTTGTCTGTAGCATAAGTGGGACGACTAGCGCGGGGAAGTACCACACTCCCGCAGAAAACCGGCGTCTGAGTGGTTGTTTAGCTACCGCGCTTCGTCCGGTGAGCGGCTGAGTTCCGAAGGCCCAACAGCCTTACCCCTCCCCCTTCCACTCCCACTCCCACTCCCACTCCCTTAGTGACACTTTCCCGAAATGTCGGCAACGCGTCGGCACTGCCTATAGCGCCGCGGATGTCTATAGGCGGCGTCGATTGCTTTCCATCAGGCGACACGCCTGCTCGTTTGCCTTCCTATCATATCAAAAACACAAGAACATAATATCTTCCCTTAATAGAGACTATAAGAAAAAATTTAATGGACAAATTCTTATTTATACTCTACGTAATAAATTTCACGGCAAGGTCGTTATTATAATAAGGAAATCTACAACAGTAATCATTACAAAAAAAAAATTTATGAATTGTTCATACAAAAAGTGTAGATTTCCACTTCGATAAGAAATTCACTTAACATTATGGTTTGGAAAAATCCTCAAATTAACATGTGTTTACATGTTAATTTGAACAAAGAAAAAATGCTCGCTCATGCATCGACGTAAAAAAGCGAAAACGCTGTAAATGTTTTTACAAACATTCTGTGTGTGTGTGTGTACTAAAGGAAATGGAAATTATAGAAAAACTAATCTAATTCTTACCGAAAAAAATGGATCAGAAAAATAATATTTTGTAATTAGTAACCACACTATATTATTTTTCTATATTTATTTGCTTTTCGCGGATCTTAACAAAGTAAAATTCATTATAATGAATTTCCGCAAAGTGACGCCTGACTCTATTAATTGTCTGTGCCTATATACACAAATTTAATTTTTTTAATATATACAAACTTTATTAACACATACAATACATGAGTTTTTTTTTAATTTTTCAGATCATAAAATCCAAACGAGAAGAAAATAAAACGTCAAATTATGCAAATTTCAATGAAGGTTATTCTTAATATTTCTATCACTGCAAAGCATGAAACTGACACTATTTACAGGAAAAAAAATATCTTTTTGCATTTTTATATGAACTAACTTTCAAGCTATCTAGCTTGAAAGTTAGTTCATATAAAATTATCATTTTGATGCCTAACAGATTAGAGGATAAGTTGTAAGCATCTGCTACAACTTATCCTCTAATCTGTTAGGTATCAAAATGACAATTTCTAGATATTTGTGGATCCCATTACAGAACTTTATATGTACATATATGTACCATAGAAGTGCATGCGAGAGGGAGACGGATTTCATTCTTAAATAATTTTTCATGGGT
>JASFAT010001791.1:0-67255 GCA_031353405.1 Baronia brevicornis | reverse complement strand
CTCCTATGAAAATATATTATTAAAATATGGATTACTCATCATGAACAACTTGTAAAAGGTTACAATACTATAATATAATAATACTATCTCTCAAAGGTAGGATTATCGATCAATACAGATGTAATGATCCCTTTGCTGGACATTTTGAACAGTAACATTGTTGGGCATGGGGCTATTTTTGAAGGAATGGAGCCCACCACCCTTTTAATTCTATCAATATTTATGAAAACGTATAAACAATTTGTTTAATAATAATAATGAAATGAAGAAAATAAACAATTTCTTCTTCAAAGAGTGCCTGTCCGACTTATGAAGGCTGGCAGCCAGCCGGTCCACCCTTTTCTTTTGCTCGCGATTTTTCCGATCATGACCGATCATGTCATGCAGCAACTTGTACCTGTCATGTCTCATAATATGACCCAGGTAAGCAACTTTTCTACTTTTGACATTTGATAAAAAATTATGAGCACATAAAAAGTGTTGTTTCAATTTAATAATTTCTAAATGTGAAATTGCAAAATATGTGACGTCACACTAAGGGACGGGGGGTTACACACATGTGATCATGTGAAAAGGACGGGGAAAGGTCGAAAAGTCATGAAATGTGTGCGACGTAATTTATGGATGGTCCCATTTACTTCTGATACGATTATAACAAGATTCAAGTGCAATCCCTTACAAAGTTAATCATAAATTATATCTAAACACCTGAACACTATTTTGTGCTTAAAACAATGTTTGGCATACCGAAGTTGAAAACTGTATTCCATATGAACTTGAATGACTAATTTTGACATCCACTAGGCTATTTAAACTAAATTATTAAAACTTAAAATGGTTGACAAGAATTCCAATAATATTAAAACATCTTTAAAATTAAATATATCTGTAGGCAATACGAGATCCGACCACACGATTATTGATTCCAAAAGGGGAGGCTTCCACACTTACCCACTAGTACATTTTACTACTACTTTAGTTTGAGAAGAAGATTTATTCGCGAACAAAAAGACTGAAAGGCTGCACTTCTATCGTTCTCACTAACTAAATCGTTAAGACGTTAACTTCGACTGTCTCAAAACAACTCATTAGCTAAGTAGCTTCACGGAATCCCTATCGCAATGTGCGAATGGCAAACTCTTACACGATTCTTTTCATTTTCTTGCGGAACTTTTCGATCTACATTTACGAGTTTCAAACACTTTTCGTTTCTTCCACGTATTGCTCGTTAAAACGGTTTATTTCACGCTTATTGTAAGTATGAATAAACAGACTTGGATATTCTTATTTCTTTTTTATTTGATCCATTTGAAGGCACTCACACGGAATGAAGGTTGAAATATTTCAGGCAATATATATATATATATATATATATATATATATATATATATATATATATATATATATATATATATATATTATGTATGTGTGTGTGGTGAATATACATAACAACATTTATGTATCAAGTTTCATCATTGAGGCAAGTAAAGAGCGTATGTGTTTATTGAAGCTCGGCAACGCATCTGCGTTCATCAGTAAATACATACGAGGCCCCTGTGTTGTGGTTATGTGTGGGCTACGGTGATCATTTACCACCAGGTGACCCGCACGCTCGTTTGCCTTTTCTGCTATAAAAAAATCATAATCGATATAATCACATCCGTAACAGTCCACTAATGGAAATTGGACTATGGAAATTTGAGTGATGTGGCCGTAACCTCTACGCTTGGTAAGCGAATTGAAGATGATGAGTTTTATTTAACTGTAGTATATTACTTAAATAGACGTTGCTAACATTCTTCTAGTATATCACATGGTCACCTCATAAGACACACACGGAAAGAAATAGGGCGGTCCTATTCTTACGATGAACCATACAGAGGGTTATGACCTCAACTTTTATTATTAACATTATTCAATTGTGCATACACCTAAACTTGAAATAAATACTTGTAGATCATACGTATATTTATCTCAATATAGGAAACGAAATCGCGGTCACTGACTCCTGAAACGGTAACTTCACTACTGACCTAATCAGAACGATGGATGACATTGCAGCCATCAATCAATAATTATAAACGAAAAAATACAAGGAAAAAGTATTCGTACCAATATACAACGAAAGACTTAATTTTTTGTTTGGCAACATTACAACGAGTATAATTCACTGAAGAAAATATAATTATCGCGACTCTTACGACTTTGCTTATATTACTAGAAATACAGAGTTATATCCTTATATATTTGTAGCCAAAAAAATATGTAACTGTTTGTTTGTCATGGTGTTTGAAGACATTAATACGAACATATCCCGATCGTTCGACGGTCAAATGAGGAAAAATACGACCCACAAAGAAGGTGAAGCCGATAATATGATAACGTAATTTTTTATGTAAACCGAGAAAAAAATATTCGGTTATCTTCTAACGTAATATTAAAAAACATAACTATGACCGACCTGATCGACACAATGGGGAAGCTACCCTTTTCGGAATCAATAATCGTGTGGTCGGATCTCGTATTGCCTACAGATATATTTTATTTTAAAGATGATTTAATATTATTGAAATTCTTGTCAACCATTTTAACTAAGGCAATAAATGCTTGTAATAGAATATGGTTTACGTCAATAGAGGATACAAATTCACGATCTCCGATCATAAGCCCAATACTTACCATATTAACTATGGCTGTTTGTTCGGAGCTTCGGTTTCCCGCTAACCTTGGATTTGGACATAAACAATTTGACATGGACATAAACCCACCCACCTTGAAAAAGCGTATGTCAATTCCTCGGAAATGGAATGCCAATAGTGGAACATTTCTATAATGCTATGAAAAAAAGGTATTTATTCAAAAATTACAATAACAACGCTGTATATAAATTAATTATAATATATTTTTATAAATAAGAGTTTAAATTTTATTTAATAATTCATATGCATTATTATCTAAAGAAGGCCAGTGTTGAAAATAGACCTGGCCAAGGTAAGTAGTATTGATCCAATATAACCACATTGGACAAACGCAAGTAGAGCAATAATACAACTATACTAGGCCTCTAAATACGTAGAATGCAACTAGAAATTCTATGTCCATTTTCAAATTAACAACTAAATAAAATTATTTGAATACCTAGCACTTACCACATTAATAGATTTTTTAACAATTTATTATTGTCGAAGGAAGTCGAAATATATATTGTATATATATTTAACATTATCTTGCTGTATGGAACCTCAAATAAAATAATACTACGTCATTTCTTCTCGTACCAGGGAACAATGAGTAAATTCCAGCAGATTGAAAGCATCAATTACCTGAATAACAAAAACTATTCTGAGGTCTCTAATCTATCAACAGTGCGTGAGATTACAACAACATCCATTCAATTTTAAAGGTTCTAACAGTGGTCTATTTCTGTTGTATATATTTAATTTGCTTTTCATTATCTATACTAATTACTTAATCCCTAGGTAATTTAATTTACCGTTTTAAAAGGTATTTAAAAATAAATCGTGTTTCATTGATAATATATGGTGTACAAGGCAGAACAACGTTAAAAATAAGGTAAACTAAATAAAGTTCAACAACTTTTATGAAAAAGATAAGTACGTGTTTTATATTTTTTTAAATTATTTCATCTAAATGTTGAATCCCACGTCAGGCATACTCTTGGAATCTAGCCACAGTATTCTGTGCCACTCGCTGAAGTAGTGATGTCCGGATTATTTAAGGTTGTTGGATTTGTTTCATAGATTTTATTTTTGAGGTACATCTAAAGAAAAAGTCTAGAGGGTGATACTCTGGTAACCTGAGTGATCAGGGAATAACGCTGAAACGGCTTTAAAGAAGATTTAAATTGGAACCTTCAAAAAACAAGCCTTTACATACCTAAAAGGCCGGCAACGCTTCCGCGACTCCTGCGGTGTCGCGGTTGTCCATGGGCGGCGTTGATTGCTTTCCATCAGGCGACATGCTTGCTCGTTTGCCCTCCTATCCCATAAAAAAAAAGATTTGTTAAAGAAGAAATCACTGAGAAGCTCCATGGTCTTTCTAACAGTGCGAAGCGTGACAACTATATTCAGGACATCCTATATTCTTAAAAATTTAAAGC
The DNA here is from genome assembly GCA_031353405.1 of Baronia brevicornis. Lineage (NCBI taxonomy): Eukaryota > Metazoa > Arthropoda > Insecta > Lepidoptera > Papilionidae > Baronia > Baronia brevicornis. Next base: position 63,135 of record JASFAT010001791.1, on the reverse strand, counting down.
TATCCCATAATTTTAAAAATTTAAAATTACATTCTTAGATAATAACCATATATTTACAGTGTAAACATATGGTTATTATCTAAGAATGTAATGGAGTCACGCAACTGGAAGTTCACAGGGCTGGATGACAAGTTTTTGTTTGTATATACAGTTAACACAAGGTCTCAACATCATAAAGTCTATCCATTCGATGCTTACTGTCACGCCACATTGATTTTCATGCATGTTTACTACGCGACGCCGCTATGTCTGTAAAAAAAAATACGTAATATTCCGATTAGGCTTACCCTGTACACAATAACTTTGCAAGGTGAAAAGCCTCCTGTTCTCATGGATTTGAACTTTTATGGAAAAGATAGGCAAACAAGAAAGAAGGACGTAGAAGTAGGGGAAAGGAATTGAGGCTCGGAATCGCTGTACTCACTGTATGAAAAACGCTATTTATTAAAATGCTACCACTTTACGCCAATATTCTATGAGGGTGTGGCAAGTACAAAGAAAAAACTGGTTCCCAAACTTTTTTCATTATAAACGTAATTAGCAAACAGAACACGTCACTTCTCTAAGAATATTACGTTAATTTTCCGGACAATTCTTATAGAAAGTTTATTCATTAAAATTCAGCAAACCCACATTAAGGGTAAGCTATATTCACAAAGGATCATTGAGCTTATTACTATATAAGGATACGGGATGATGTCGGTGTCTCTTATAAAAATAAAATATGAAATGAAACGCTCAAACTCAAACTCATAGCCCCACCAAACCATAAGGTTCCTTATGTCATAGAACTCCTTGTGTCGTAGACAAACACCTGGACTCAAGAAACTATACAATGGTATGCCACCACGGGGCAACACTTAAATACACCACACTCAACACATTTCATTTTTTATCAAATCAGTTGTTCACACTATGACACTAATTTTGCAAAAACGAAGTATATAAGTACATTTATAATATTCCACCCCGTGGTAAAATACAAAAACCATTACGCATCACATGTTCCCACTCTTAAACAACACAAAACTGTTATAATAAAATATATATTTTACGACGGCTCCACGCCTTGGAACTTGGAATTTACCCTCCTAACTATTCAAAATAAAAGTTTTACGCGTCTATAGTTCTCTTACTAAACCGCTGTACTTACAACTACATAGTTAGATTGTTTTACAAAAACATTGACTGAAGGCGTATTATTAATATTTTTTCTACCGCGTATTATTAATATTTATTACTAAAACTGATCTTGAGATATTACTTTTCACAGTCCTTATATGTACATGCCACTGCTATAAGCGGGACTTTATTTTCCATTTATAGAGGAAAAGACATTAAACCACCACGCTTATCCAATGTGGATCAGCGGGATAACCAGACTCAGAATACATATATGAAGGCATTACAAATGTATATTTGTCCCGATGCGGAGATCGAATCCGCGAACATTCGGTAGGCGGTAGTCGCCGCTTTACCGATGTTTTCGAACCAATATGACTTTGAAACCATCAAGGCAACGCATCTCTTATAAGTCGAATAATCAGTAATCGCATGCTTAATTATTATATCAATTGAATGCATACCCTAGCATCACATACCTCATATGGTGTCAACAAATAGCGTCACTCTTTACACTGCTCGAGATACTGTGGAGCTTCTTCGTAATTTCGTCCCTAGTAAATTAATAAGCTGTTTCAGCTATATCTCCTGACCACCCAGGTTGCTGGATTTTTTCTTTACCTCAAACGTTAAGTCTATGTAACAAAATCGATGACCATCTTACCGATAAAAGAAAATATAATTCTTACCTAACTTCCTTACAGAGAGATGGTTTCCTTCTAGACAGATGGGCGTTCAAATTTTTACCTGTTCTAAATCCACTAACACAGACAACTATAGGTACACTGACAATGGAATCAACATGCCATATGGCGGATATCCCATATGCATAGTATAATTAATTAATGTATAACTTTGTTGAAAGTCTTGGTACGTAATATCAAGGAGTAGACCGGGACAGCGAATGCTCCAGAACTGCTGAACCTCGCGAAGGAGGAGGAGAGTTGTGCCGAATTATCTGCCAACCTTGGCGAATCGGAGAGGCACTCTTAGAAGAAGAAGATAACTTTTTTTCTGCACAGTAAGGAATATAATCGACGCAAAAAACCGAGAACTCTGTAAATAATATAGAGTAAAAAAAATCCGCAAATATACAACATATTCCGATTAAAAATACTGCGTCGAATGATCTGAACCAATTTAAAATTTTCTACAGCGTTGCAACTGACTGTACACATTCACTAGGTACACAATTTTTTTAGATTTAAATCTTAAAAAGATTTTTTGTCTCTGGTGGTAAGTTTTCATTTTGCGATTTACTGCGTTTTCACTTGCGTCGATATATCTATATGACTATCTATTTAATAGCCTTCGACACTAAATCAATAAAGTGAATATATAGTATCGAGTAATAAGCCCATTGACTACCGTATATAAGTTATTGAAAGTACGTTAATGTTATTCGTTTGTAGTATATTTTCCTTTTACGCAAACCCGACAGAGGGAGCGTCCCGCACAATGCGACCCACTTTCGATTTCGATCCTCATTTTGTGTTCACATCACGGCTCACATCTATATTGTTGTCACGCTTCCCTGCACGCCCTCAAATGTAAATAATACACACATATTCACAAAATGTCACCTGGTTCTGTTTCCACCAAATAAAGTGAAAATGACGACCATTGGCTCAGTGGCGCGCCCACAGGCTAGTCGCGTCGTATGGTCGCAGATTCAATCTTCACATCGGAATAAATATATGTATGGCCTACAGATATTTATTCCGATTCTGGTAATCTCGCAAAATATGGCAACGTCGTTAATAAATTGTCGGCCTATGTCCATATATTGTCAATAAGAAATAATTTATAAAAAAAATTGACATCGTATTGGCTCTGTATGGCTTACAGATATTTATTCCAAGTCTGAATTGGACAAGTTGGGTTATTGTCCGTTCCTGTTTAAATGTGGAGGCCCGTATCAAACAATGAGACGTATATGGACTGTGAAAAAAATCTCAAAGTAAATTTTGGTAATACGGCAGAAAAAAATTAACAATACGCATTAAATTAATTAATGCAGTGGAACATATATGGCATGTTGGAAAAAAAAAGTGTAAATACAACGTAAGGTACATACAATTACACCAAGTGACAAATCGACGACCCAATTGGCTCAGTGGTGAAGCCACCGCTTACCAGTTTTCAAAGGTTCGATTCTCGACTCGGGATAAATATATAGAACTGAACTTAGGAAACGACGTTGGGTCATATGCGAAGCTTTATGTATGTGTGTTCTTATTAACTATGAGATGTTATTTAATAGTAACGTTACCGCTATCAAAGCGAATGGTCGCGAATTCGATTCGAGTAAATATCAAAACGATATAAGTATAATATACGGCCTGCATGTATTAACATATTTCGAGTTTGGATGTCCAGACAACGCGCCTTCAACAAGCGTACAGTATTGGCATAAACAAGCCTACTCATAACTCAAAGATCAGCTCATCTCAAATGACTATGGTATTTCAAATGCACATGGGCAGCATTGATTGCACTTTTCATCACAAAAAAGCCCATGGAATGCCACCTAGCCTAATCTTCGGCTTCCTATAGCTAGTTTCTGCCAAATACCCTGCGCAGATTGTAACACCATCCAACCAGACCAACACTACGTTTGCCAAGACGCGGTCTCTACTCCAGCACTCGTTTGCTTTAGTTTACTAATTCGTCTAAAAAGACGTCTCGTCGTGTCCTGTGACTATTGTTTTCTGGCAGATTTGTTCATTCTGAATCATATCTACCAGAGAAATTCCGAGCATCTCTCTCACATCAGCTCTCTGAGCGACTCTGAGCTTGTGAAGCAGACGGGCTGTCAGTGTCCACGTGTCGGTGCCATAAGAGAGTATAGGCAGCATACACTGGTCGGTTTTATATGTAAAATGGTTGTAAAAAAAAGTGGAAACTCGTTTACTGCTGTACTTGCAAAACAAAAGTTCCCAAGCCAGTCGGATCGCGTGACAAAAATGTTTAGTACTGATGTCAAGTTTTGACAATGAATTAGCGCGTTATGGGCGCTGTGATATAATACGTTTACCTGTTTGTCGTTACAAAGTTTCAGGTAAACGAAAATCGTGACAAAACGTGTAATAGGCGCTATTATATTACATTTTACAGCCTAAAACCTTTTTACGTTTGTCCTAAATTTTGTAATTTCAAACAAAACTTTCTACAAATTAATGACTATACATATATCTACGTCACGAAAATATCTACGTCACGAGCGTCGATAGTCGCCTATTAGTAAGCAAGTTATTTCTTTACGCATATAATACAAATTCCGCCTTATGTACACATATTGGGTATTTAAATTTGAACAAAAACCATAAATGAAAAAATAAATGAAAAAAATACAGAACTATAGAACCAGTTACTTTCAGCGGTATTTTCGAACCGATACAACATTTGAAGTTTCAAGAAATAACCTTACAAATTTCTCAAGGACGTACATAAACAAGACAGACATAAAACAGGCGGTGTTGACCGCTAAAAAATAATAAATGACTGCGACCCTAGAAATCTGCTACACTCAGAGCACTAAAGATATATCCTATGTAGTAAAATATGAATAATAATGGGAGGGGAAGAATTTAATAGCATCATAAGAAGGAAATAAAGGAAGAGATCGAATCTTGTACCCGTCGAACGAAACGCAGCAATCGGCACACTTGCTCGTTTGCCCTCCTAACCCTAAAGAAAAAAAGCAACATAGAAAAATTCAACCTCTTATTGTTGATAATCTGTGAGGTTGCGGGATAACCCCACAAGACCTGATTCATTCATGTAGTATATACTGTATAGTAATAAGTTTAGCGGTAAGAATTATTATTAATGGAGTCAGGCGTTACTTTGCGGAAATCCATCACTATATGGACAGTCAAAAGTTTTACTTAGCTAAGATCCGCGACAAACAAAACAATAACAGAAAATTAATAATGTGTGTTTTTCCGTTGGGTCTAGTGGATTATTTGGAACTTTAAACCAAAAACTTACCGAAAATCGGCCATCAACTCTCCACCCACCAACCACTATACACAACGCCAAACACACACTATCACTTTTCCATCTTGTACACGACACGTGTTTCGCCCCAACACGAGGCATCTTCAGGTATAGTAGACTCTACGGAAGACAACCGAAAAGTGACTTTTCTGTTGTCTTCCGTAGAGTCTACTATACCTGAAGATGCCTCGTGTTGGGGCGAAACACGTGTCGTGTACAAGATGGAAAAGTGATAGTGTGTGTTTGGCGTTGTGTATAGTGGTTGGTGGATGGAGAGTTGATGGCCGATTTTCGGTAAGTTTTTGGTTTAAAGTTCCAAATAATCCACTAGACCCAACGGAAAAACACACATTATTAATTTTCTGTTATTGTTTTGTTTGTCGCGGATCTTAGCTAAGTAAAACTTTTGACTGTCCATATGGTAAGAATTATATTTCTATAAACATTTTATATGAATATTTTATGCATATAATCTATATTTCATTAAACTTTTTTTAAATAATATTTGTATAATTCTATTTGATGAAACTCTGATACTTAAACTGTTTTAATTAATCTATTTGTAATTAAATTATCTTTAATAAAACTCTTCCAGACACACAAAAAATACTTACGAACCAAATACACTGCTCACATCTACTCTTGAAGACCTCTCAAACAAAAGGGGACAAGCAAAGTGTTTCAGAACAAAGGCTTTATAGCTCAGCTTCTAAATCTCTGGGGCAGAAAGATTATACTTTTACTCCACTGCCTGTAAAATGTAGTTTATAATACACCTTTCAAAATATTTACAGGCTTAAGTTAGTATTTATTAATATACAAAATCTATGGATTTTCCATAGATTTTGTATATATTTGTATATATATATTTTGTATATACATATTGGATGTATTTTCCTAATAATGTACTTTCCATTGTACGTCCAAAAGTGGGCACGGGCTTCCCCATTTCTAATTGGCGCAAAATCCAGACTCGGAATACACATACATGCGTATATTACCCGGATGCGTTAATGAAATTGACAATTATTGACTCCGTGGTAAATTCGGTTCTGAGTAACATCTCTATTTTACATATGTATATATATAATATTATTTAATAAGGACACGTGCAGAGCTGCGCTTATAACGTAACGTCGTGAACTCGATTTTACCTACGTAACTATTGATTAAAAGTACACGCCACTATTATTAACTGTACCATTTTCCTAGCACTTTATATCATAATGGAAGTAGTTAAAGAGAATTCTAGGAACGTATATATAATAACAACTGAGTGTTTTTAACGTCTATGAAATATTTATTAAATCAAGAATATGGTTATATCAGTTTAGAAATATTATTGAAAGCAATAACTATCTCATTAAAAGGAAGGAACCAAGAATTGGATCCACGTCATCCCCTGTATGATCATTAGCTTCCACTGCCTCATCTCATTTCACATCGGCTAAATATATACATATGTATGTAGATATGCATGTATGCGTCCCATGCATGAGTGTACCAGAATACTGCAAACAGAGAAACATGACACATGGCAGATGTGTCATCTTTCTTTAAGTTACGAAGTAACGGTCACTACCATTCTGCCAAGAGTGAAGCAATTGAGAAAAAGAAGGGTCAATAGTCTTTGACAAGCATGGGGAATGAATATCCATTCCTCCAGAGCCGTGGAACATGTATAAATTATGGAAAAAATTACAAAAATACAAAGAAAGACAACAAAACAGAGGATGCCTACAAATCTCCTTTTCCCATTTCGCTTCCAGTCACAGGAACCACATTACGTAACGGTAATGAATCTCGACTGTTAACAGACTAACGTCTGAAAAGTCAGTATGCATTTCTTGCTTTAAAGAAGTTAATAATTTTGATTTGAAACTACATATCTTAAAAACAAATAAACAAGAAATAAAGTTACAGAACATAATAAATGATTACATTTTAAAATTATGTATACAGAGGGCAAACTTATCGGTAAAAGCAATTTCTTTCAGACGTCCATTATACCCACAACCTTAAGATGCAAATAAATCCGTTTATTTTACCTTATATAATCGATCTTACCTATGTTCAATTAAAAAAATAAAAAATTCCTACTATTGTACATCAGGAGAAGAAAATAACTGATCCCTATCAATAAAGCTTCGCCTCGCTCCCTTTGAAATCATAATTCGAAATTGGCACGAAGACAACCAATAGACGTGACATCTCGATCGTGATATTCCTATGAAAATATTGAATAAATTTGAAATTCACTGCTCTTTATCCCCAAGACCCTATGTCAATATATTGGTTTTGCAAGGAGTCTGAAATTTATTATCTGACAAGATCAAACAAAATCTAAAAAGTAATCATCTCCTTTGTTAGTGTATACCTTCAATTTATCAGAATTATACGAGTATGTATGCACAAAATTATTATAAAATGCAAATTTTATTAAAACAGTTTTAAGGCAAATTTATTTCCCTTAAAATTCGTGTCCTTTTCTTGGTTCGGATTTCTTTTCATAAAAATACTGCGAACTAGACTGAAGATGGGAAGTTTAGCATCCTTCTTAAACTTGTAAAAAATGTCAATTAAAAAAAATTAATAATAAATTAAAAATAAATCTCATGGTAAAATTTGTCAATAATAGAATTGCATTGTTCGCGATTTGTTACTGCACTTGCAGAATTAAAAACATGCGTGTAGTCGAAGATTGGGCGTGATGGGGCGCCTCGCATAAGATCTATGTCCAACAGTAGAGTACACCAGACTGGTGATGATTGTATCATATGTATCCTGATTTGACAATCGAACCATTAACCTCGGTTACAAAATAAATATTTCACCATAGGACCGTTTGCGTCGTAAGAAAGTTTACAGAAGTAAATCTGCAATTCGAACGACATTTCGCGTTTCGCATACGATGTCGTAAGGGGTTATACCGGCGCAAATTGCAAAGTGATAAGGTACATTAAGATAGGTGTTGCGAAGATTATACTGCACCACGTCGCATCGCAACATAATTGAAGTCACTACGCTGCATCTATGAACCATTAAACAACATTAACTCGCTGATTACATCGCATGTAAATAGCCTTCGGGTAAGCTTTGTAATATATTAACGATTGCCATGATTTCACAATATTCACCGTCGCTTTTCAATAACTTCTATCTGTATATCAAAAATAACATTGCTAGGACAAATATTTAAATATAATTGATGTCTTCAGGCGTTATTTTGCGTAAATCAATGGTGGATCCACAAAGATGGATGGAGTCACTTATTTTTCTAAAGCCACGTATCTTAGCGAAGTAAGTTTGACTGTCCATCTTTATTTAAGTATAGTTAAATCCCCATAAATATTTAGAAAATACTGTTAAAATTCTGGATCGATTGTAAAAGATCATCATCATCATCAACAACAGTCTGCAGCAGTCCACTGCTGGATTATAGTGATACATTGATAAATGTATCACTATTGTTACATATTGTATTGTTACATTTATCAATGTAATTAATTTTTATTCGAAAATAATAAAACTTTTTATTTTATATAATTTCTTTTTAAATTCGTAATTTTAAAAATTTATATAAAAAAGAAATTGTTTTAGAAAAAAACAATAAAATTAGTTAGATTGACGTTTTTCGATAGATATGTCACTTATACGGCATAAAAAATTGAGATTGAATATAAAATGTTAAGTGATAAAGTGTGAAAAAAGTATGAAGAAGATATAAATAAATGTACAATGAATAAAAAAATAAATTAATTTCATTTAAAAGATTTTCAATTACATCGAAGATAAAACCCCCTAAAGATACGCCTCCCCAAGAAGCGCCAACTGACCAGATCTTCGGCTTCGCGCATCTAGTTTCTGCTAGTCGCCAGTTCATTTTGATTGTAAAAGATGACGCTTAAAAATTCTTAAAGTGGTCGTTACTTTATTTTTTGTCTAAGTTGTTTTTATTTATTTATAATTGTCTACTTGTTTTTATTTATTTATAATTGACTAGCTGAAACCCCAACCCCGGACCACGAGTACCGGGTCGTTACTCGAATGGTACCAGGCTGCATAAAACACTTTCAAATATTTTTGTTTTTTTTTCTGTTTAATTACATTGAAGGCCCATGGATGAGAGATTAACGTAAGCTTAGCGGCAGGGGCGTTGTAGACTTGATAAAAAGAAGATGTGTAAATCAAAACAGTAAACGTCCCCCCTCAGCAGTTTGTGGTAAGATTATAAAACGTTGAACGGTCCGCGTTAATAAAAAGGTAGGGAACACTGCTATAGACTATACAAATATACGGAAATACGGAAAACGAACTCGTAATTCTTGGCTCGGAAAGTGAAAACACTGCACCCTTTAGGTTTAGGTGATCAAACAGTCAAAGTCAGCTTACAGTGTTTGTGTTAACGAAAATGGTTAGTTAAACGTTCCAATAATTAATCAGTTCACGTCCCCTTTAATTCATACGAGAACCTTTCAAGCTTATTACGTCGGCGTCGTAAACAATCTTGGTAATGAGAAGTATTAACATTCGTATATTTATGAGATACATTTAAATTAACTAATGACTCCTTTCACCGCAACGCAACCTTATCTTAATGAAGTTACAACAGAGAATTGAGGATGTGAGATAAATCAGAAGGTATATCTAGTTTGTTTTCCTGAATATGTCTCACTGGCGTTGCAGACATTATGTCACTCGCTCTCGAATGTCTAGAAAGGAAGTAAATAAGCGCTGCAAATAATATAACTAAGAAAATACTGCCACAACAAATGGCAATATAAAATGTTAACTTTTCGGCAAGTTGCCAATACTATGACGATTTTCATCGAGTGAGAAAAAGCAATCGGGATTTCAATGTTAAATGTTTTGACAGTTTTTGTTCTAAAATATAACTTCGTGGCGAAAATTGTATTGTCTGTTGTCTGCTTTTGAACTCTGTCGAACGTGTAAGGTGACATATAACATTCTATAGCTTAGTTTATTAGAATTATTTTTTATTTCCTTTGAACCTTCAGCCTCTACTACACCTATCATTAGTATGTGAATGTGCCAGCCCGATTAGAAAAGTATCACACCCTCACAGAATATCAATGTTAGGTGATAGCATTTTTCTATAAAATCGCATTTTATTCAGTAAATGAATCTGAGACTCAAAAAGCTTCTCCTTTTCTAACTTCCCTCATCTCTTTTCATTACTATACCTTTAGATTATTTATAATTGGTCCAAAGGTAGGCAAAGCGTTTGCTGTGCCTTTAGTATTATTTTCATGTTGAGTTTACTTTAAACTCAAATCCTTAGACTCAGATAAGAATGTTACTAAATAATCCACATTCCTGTGGTTACATAATAATTCATCATCATCAGTATTCCCCAGTCCAGCGATACAAATGGAACTCCCCAAATTTTAGCCATCTACCCTGATTTTCGGCTGCACGCATCTGCTAATCACCTGCGCTTTACACTTCAAATAGCATTAGGGTATCCCACACCACTTTTGTCGAGGATTCAACTCCAGCATTCATCTACTTCATTGTTTATCAGTTCTCCGACAGATTCCAAGCCTATAGTTACTTCAAGTTATTAATTGAACTGAAAATTGACTTAAATGATACTTGATCTTCATCATTATTATATTTATATTAATTGTAATGTTGTTCGACAAAAGCGTTCAAATTAAGGGAGGATATTTAAAATAACTGTGATTTCCACTTCCATTATCGTTCTTCGCGTCCCCTTAAATACTTCTTGCCCTACCACTATTCACATTGTTACCCTATTTATTATTCTAAGGTAGCCAACACATCCAAAATCCCCTTAGTATTGCGAATGTCCGTAGCTAGCGGCTGCTTACCATTAGTTGATATACTTTTTGGCTAGCCTATCTAATCCATAAAAATACAAAATTAATTCATTATACAACAAACGAAATAACATTAAAAGGCAGTGCCCTTTTAATGTTATTACGTTATTACAAAGTTTTAATTGAAAAGTTGAATCGCAAATTCCGAATATCCAATCAACTATCACAGCTGATTATAATTTTATATTTAAATGCCTACAAATTTAGGTTTTACACGAACCTTCTTTATACTGATAAGATGAAGGCTAGCTAAATAAGTTGCTTTCAAATTAGAGAGCAACAATAAAGATTTAAACTTCATAAGCTTTTAAGCCGCTATTAATTATTTATTTCCTCACACCGTTGTTGACCCTAGGACCTTTATAACTTCGCTTAAAGGCTTCGGGAACAATAGGCCCACAAGATACGAACTAGCACGGGCGAAGACGGTAGCACCTAAGTCTTCAAATCTCGCTGAAATAATGGAAGGTAGATCGCGATAGTAGAGAAGCTAGTGGCGATCCAAGTACCCCTCAGGTGAATGATCTCGATCTCAGCTTGGACGACTATTGAAGGATGGATTGGTCTGTTAAAAATGGCCTGGTGTACGAATATATTTTTTATATTTTAATCAGACGTGGAAACGTAGAGAGCGGTAACATAAATGCAGTCGCCCCTCCCTACCTTCTCACGAGGTACGAGTCATCATTGTCATCATGAGAATTTCATTATAACAACAAGCGCTTCCACTTCTGGGCGAAGCTCATCCTAATTTCATATTTAATTGCCACCTATATGTAATAATAATTTCATATTTAAATACGCCAATAACGCTAACTGCCGTTACCATCTTGTGTTAATTCGGTTATCTCGGTCTCAGGGTGGTTATACCGCCATGATTCTTTCGCCAAAGTCATATTTTACAGAAAGTACACCTACTCCCCTGCATATACTGTTCACACCGCGAAAATGTAAAAATTTGTAATCATATCATCCCTATCTGTTTGTAAAAATCAAAGTATCTCTTTAATTGGAATAAGAAATCAAGGCCCTGAATAAGCCCTTATGGCTAAATATCTGGAACTTGTTCTCAAATACGAAAATCCCATCGCCTGATTTCAATGATAATAGTCATTGCATAAACAAAAATTAGATATTTCTTCGTAGTAAAATAGCACGCAAAAGATTTAATAAATTTTTATCAACCACCTAAAATGTACTCACATAGAGTAAGTAACATTGAAAAAAATATCTTACTTATTAATAAATTTCTTTCATAATCATTAATCTTCATTGACAAAAATTGGAATGTATGGACTTAAATTACATCTAGAGCCTCGAAAATGTGTTTTCATCTGTTGTTCAATTTGTTTTTAAGCCTGATGTTTAAATCCTGAAAAACCGATTGAACGCAATACAGAGTACTAACCACTAAGCAAAATGCTTTTTAAACTATGTTCTAAAACGCGATAAAAGTTATCAAATTGTAATACATTTACGTTACTTTAAACGAAAGCTTACATTGTAACAAAACAAACTGGTTATGTGAAACATTAAAATTCCACATCGAAACCAGTCGAATTGTTTAGATGGGGAAATCAGCACAAATTTTTCTAGCCGCGATACGGTCAGATATATGATATGCAGCTGAATGTTGCTTAATTTGAAAGTATGATTGCAAGTGTAATCCATTAGACATTAACAAGAGCATCCGAGAGAACGCGACGTGGAACCGGCCAGTCGCCGCTCACTCGGGCGAGCACACACACACAAACACACACACACACACACACGGGCACGAAGTTACGCAACTAGCATTACTTCGATGCGATTGTTCACAATTTCGATTTTGTGTTAAGCTAATCGCACCGTTCACAAACAAGAAAGGAGCCTCGCGAACGGACCTCCACCGATATCCCTCAGCCGCGCCGGCCAAGGCAACCTTTCACGACCACTTTCGGCGGTGACGCAACTATCAAAGCTCCATTCGGGGTTAGGTTGCTCCAAATAAACAAAATTGCATCACATTTGTGGTTTATTATAAAAATAAAAAGCTATCTATAATACATAAACATAACAGTCGCAGTAATATACACCTTTCGGACAACATTAACATGTGCACTAATAACAAGTAGCGATGAGTGGCGATGACGAGATAAGAAGCCGCGTGTGGTCGCGCGCGGACGACTGCGAGCGAGCACTAGGAGATGACTATGTACAGGATGTTCGTTCGCAGGGCGCTGACGGCGGTGATGAATAGCCTTCGTAGTTTCACAATCACGACGATTAAAAGAATCAAAGTTGAACCAATTGAATCGTGATCGCTTAGCAATAAATATCATAAACTCCTCATTCTACCACATAAGCGTATTCGGGTTATCCTGTTTTAATGGACTGGGCCGGCGACGTGGCCAGGGGGACCGTACTGGGCGCTGGTGGCACCACCGTGGCCAGCTTCCACAACACTTTCGTCACCGCCACTGGTGCCAAAGTCACCGCTGACTTCAACTGCGCCATGACCGGCTCCACCGATACCGACACCGCCTCCGATTCCGCCTGATCCACCACCGAGAGAGATAGCACTAAGATCACCACCGCCAATAGCACCACCGCCAATAGCTCCACCACCGAGAGCACCACCGCCAAGAGCACCACCGCCAAGAGCACCACCGCCAAGGGCACCACCACCGATGGCACCTCCTTCCTTCTGTGTCTGGTACTTGATGAAGTAGACTTCGGGTTTGGAGGGCTGAGTGGGCGCTGGGGTAGGGATGACGATGTCGGGTTGTTCCTCGGGCCTCTTAACAAGAACGTAGACGAGAGTCTTCTCTTCATTCTGAGGTTGAACGGGGATGATAGGTGCCACTGGAGTGGGAGGAGTCGGGGCCTTGATGAAAATAATCTTGTAGTGCTTTTGGGGTGCGGCAAGAGATGTGATGCGGGGTATTCTTTGTTCAACGGGTTCTGGAGGAGGAACATGCACGTAGATGTGTTTTTGGATCAGAGGAGCACCAGAGTATCCACCGGCGTATCCACCGTCAAAACCAGAATCACCGACTAATCCACCTCCGATGCTGCCACCGCCGAGTGCTAGTCCACCAGATGAGTAGCCTCCGGAAATTCCGCTACCGCCGAGTGAGAGACCGCCTGAATGTCCACCAAGACCAATTCCGCTGGAGATGACACCAGAGTGGCCTCCAGCTGCTATGCCGCTGATACCTCCCAATGAAGGAGCTCCATAGCTTCCTGATGGGGTCGAGTATCTAGATGGTGCCGAGTAGCTGTAGCCGACTGGGGGCTCGGGGCGACCATAGGCCAGCGCCACACAGGCGAGTACCTGTAGACAATGTAAAGGTTACTGAGTAATGCAAAATATATCATTATACTATATACGCTATTATTCTAAAATTCTATACTTTACTTATATTATTTTTTTCAAAGGGAATAAAGCTTTTAGTGTTTTTAGTTAGTTCGTTATCCCTTTATACGGCAGAGACAATATAGAATCGAAAAATCTTTAGGCTTTATGACACACAACACTTTTAATACTTATTCATATAAATATTAGTCCTGTACAATATAACTGAGACAAAAGTTACTATTTAGGAACACAATTAGTTGACCCAATTTTGTACCCATTTTTGTACCCATTCTTGATTATAGACGTACTGCTGATACACTTCACGTACTGGATTTGACTTTATACGCGTAAACAAAACCGCTTATTATCTATGTGCGAATTAACATTAAATAGCGAAGCTTAAATTATGGCAGAAATAACAATTCGCAGAGCAGAGTATATATTTTCACCGGAGAGATAACATGTACTGCACTGGTTATATAAGTTAGCACCGTTTTCCGTCTCTTATCTTCCCTATAATCATAGTGCTAGAAAGGTGTATTAATGACAATATAGCCTGTCCTATCGTACCGGTAAATTTGCTTCTATTTACCGTTTTATGGCTACTTAGACATAAACTGGTAAATAAGACTAACCAGAATAATTATTCGACATGCAATCCATCATCAGAATCATATTTACTATAATATTTTTTTTGTAAACAAACGAACATGAAGGATAGTTGAAGACGGTAAGTGATCACCGTCATAGACATCCACATCACCAGAGACGTCATTATTGCGTTGCCGTCGTTTCGTAGACACGTATAACCTTATATTCTTAAATACCCCCGTCGTTGTTATTCGGGAACACCGGCAGTCATAAATATATATGTATACGGAATGCAACCATTTTATAAAAAAAAAACTAATAATATGACTACACAATGAACAAAGAGTGATATATAACAAACTCAGAATGTTGACGCACGATATATGTCTTTATTTTACAACTGAACCAATTGTGATTGTATAATAGACGAATTAGTACTTTTGTCAGTTGTTTGTGATGCGCCATGTCGCGAGGAATACCGATCAACGCGTAAATTATATTGACAGTTTGGATGCGCAATGTGAGGAAATAAATGGATTCCATGGAATTGGATATTGCACTAGCATTGAATAACAATCAACTGGGCCTTTTGTGACTTTAAAAATGAATTGCGATCTATATACACTGGAATTTCCCTTGTACTAACTTATTAAGTGGTAACATTATTTATTAAAATAATGCGTTATGAATGCCTTTAAGTTAAAAGAAATATATAAATATAAATTTTTTTTACAGTTCATAGATATGTATGTTCCACAACTAGGAACAGGGTCTTGCGATTTCTGGATAAATGGATATAAAGACCCCACGCTAGTCCAAAACGGATAGATGGGACATTTATTTATTTGATAATATTAATTTATGAGCCTTTGTTAATTTTATCACTATTTTTTAATACGTTATGTAATTTGTATGAAAAACAAATATCAAAGACATAAATCCCAGTGGAAAAATATTTAACTTTATTATTTGGCACACGATGACACTTCATATTTTCAACTTCTCACTGAAACACTTCACTTTTTTTTATATGATCCCTGGAAATGCGTCCTCGTAAACTTCTACAATTAAATAGCAAATCATCGCATGTGCCAAATAAATTTTATAATTTTCATTAAAAAAAAAATTAAAAAAATTAACCGCTAGCAAACTTACCACAAAAGCGCGCATATTGTGCGTGGATATTACGGTTTCGATGTAGTTAAACCCTACTGTTTAGTCTGGAGTTAAATTCAACTGGAACAACTACACTTTTGGAGATGTTCCTTTGAGTATGAGCTTGTGTTAACTGATGACATTCGCCACGCCAACCCGCTCTTAAATACCAAAGTGCTCATCTCGTCAGAGCACTCCATCCCTACGAGCATTTCACTCGGTGGCGCGCAACTATCGTCATTATTTAACCACTATACGGTCCTTTCTTTTCGACGAGGTCCGTGGCTGGATCGCGGCGCATTCGATACGCTGCCTTAGCGCTCGCAGCTCGCCTCCATCCACCGTCTTGATTAAGCTCGATAAACTATACGGTCCAAATTAGTTCGAAATCGTTCACAATTTACAACTCTGTCGGAATATATATAGTTTTGTAATAAAGATTTTCTTTCTCATTCTCATGCATCAAGTATGCATAAATTCACTGATTTCTGGAATCAAATGCGCGTATGACGTTATCGATTGTATTTTGCACGTATTGCATTTATCATCGAATTATAAATTGTAAAATCATAATTGTATTTATTATACAGTAAGTAATCAGGGTACCACAATCCCCGCTCATGTAAACAAACTATACGGTCCAAATTAATTCAAAATCATTTTTTATTTTACACCTTTGTCAAAATAATTATTTATTAAAGATTTCTTTCTGACTCTCACGCGTGAAGAATGCATACGTTCACTGATATCTGGAATCAAATATTCGTATGACGTCATTAATTGCATTTTGCACGTATTATATTAATCATATGTGAATTATAAATTGTAGAATCACAATTGTGTTTATTGTACAGTAAGTAATTACTTCAGTTTATAAATCCAATTAAGACTTCAATCACCATCTTGCCTCATGTAAACAAACTATACGGTCCAAATTAGTTAAAAATCATTTTCTATTTTACATCTCTGTTGACATATCTTTTTCTATTATAGATTTCTTTCTGACTCTTACGCGTGAAGAATGCATACGTTCAACTGATATCTGGAATCAAATGCACGTATTTCGTCATCGAATACATTTTGCACGTTTCACACCTATCACCTTAGACCTATAAATTGTAAAATCACAATTGTATTAATTCTATAATAAATGATTAGAGTTAAGATTGAATAGTCCATTATTTTAACGTTTATCAATCAAATAACACCGGGTCTAAAGCTGTTTTGTTGCGAATTTAAGACCTAATAGATTTCTTCAAACGGCAACAATTAACACAATTCCCGTAAACTATTAGACAATATAGTCGTAAAGTTTCTGATTTCGTGACGACCACAATATGATGTCAATATGACTAAAAATAACAATACTATATAAATTTATAGTTAAACATAGTTAAGTTAATGTTGAGACAATAATAAATTAAAAAAGCAAATTCAAAATTATATTCGTTTGTAATTCATTGGACAAATTATTATTTTGGTTTCTTTTTTTATAAATATTCAAATTGTATGATTCACGTACATATATATTTTGCAACCGTCGCGAACTACTATTCAAGATTAATTCAATATTATTTTTTCTAACTAACAAGCGATGATATTCTTGGATTTATAAAGAAGCCAGCGTAGTCGATTCGGTTCTTTTTACATCCCAGAAGTATCAACTGCGCAGAACTTATATGGTAATGACATATGTGTACATGTACACAGAAGACGCTCTTTTCTACGGGATCTTTTCCTATATCGAAATAAACATGTATACGAGCAACAGGCATTTATTCTGAATCCATATGTTGCGCCAATGCGCTTTGGACTAGCATTGTGCCAAATAATTGGCGTTGTTTAAATTTTGGCGTGATTGGTACAACGTATCCATTCCATCAGAAAACGAGAGGCCCTATGTCTTTACAGTTGGACATAATATGTACATGTTCCGACGATATTCTACGGTTTACTGGAGTTACTAATATAAAAAGACCTCAATAGAATAAAACTATAGTAATGATAAAACTTTCTTGAGAACACAGAGGAAGCAACAAAATGTTAATGGCAACAGAGATAGGTACATATCATTATAATCGAAGGGATTTAGTTTGTTTTTTCGCAATAGAATCTCTAATATTGTTTTGACCTCTTTTTGTCCAAATAAAGTATTTCATTCTTATTTCAAGGAAATGAACGTCGTATATGGCATTTAATCTCCATTAGCTATTTGTATAAAATGATCATATATTTAGCTTATTATTCCCGCAAAATGATATTTAAAAATTAAAAAACAGTTTTAAGCCTATTTTTCTCCCCAAGTATAATGAATTTGATTCTATTTTATTAACTACTTACTTGTAGTACAATAATCGTCATCACCAAAATCCGACGACCTAAACGGTTCAATGACGAAGTTACCACGTCTGGAGTCAAAGGTTGCGGATTCAATTATCGCATGGGGATAAATACATACATATATGTATTGCCTACAGATATTCATCTATTACGAATCTGTGGATCCCCTAAATCGGCGATAGTAACTTAATGTCTATTTCCCCAAGTATCAAGGTTTTCTGTGCTTAACTGTGGGATATATATTATACAAGCTATAAATAAATAGTCTGAAAAAGTGTGTAAAACATTATGTGTGCGATCGTTAGTCGCAGTTTTTTTTATAGAACTTAAGTATGTTATTATTTTAAGTATAAATACCATGCTGTTGCATGCTACCATGGTGTTGCATTTTTTCTTTCACCTTCTTTCAGAACTTTTCCGACTAGCTAAAAAGTCAATTCAGTACAACTAATTTTATCACTAAGAGTTTGACAGCACGCGCTATTCTTACAAACCATTTAATATTGTGTAGCTAAGACTATTTTCCTCGACCAGACGGCTCTTTTCACTTGTCACAATAAGTTGCAAATAATTTAACGTGTCATGTGTCTCATTATATGCCCCAGATGAGCAACTTTTCTCCTTTAGAAGTAGAAATATTTTTTTACTGACAAATTAAGTATTTCTATAACATTATTATCATCTTCCTATGCTCATGATATCTTATCTCAAAATCCCACCAAGATTATCTACTCGTACTAGCAGCAATATAACTCTCAAAAATTAAACATTTAAATAAATATAAGCGGTCATACAAAGTTTCTATGCGGATAAAGAAGTCATACGAAACAGTTCGTGTTGGAATATAAATGTCGTTGCAAATTAACTATTAATAAAGTTAAGCTTACAGTTGACAATGTGCAGCCACGTTAGATAACTACCCCGCTTTTAACTAACCACAAAATTCCACCTTTGTAGTAAGTTCCACTTTTGTAGGAAAAAGTAAAATATTTAAAATATCACTACTTTTAATATTTTACTTCTTACTACAAAAGCATTTCATTGTTGGATTCTCATTTGACAGTGTTAATTTTTTTTATAGTATAGGTAGGCAAACGAGAAGGCGTGTCACCTGATGGAAAGCAATCAATGCCGCCCATAGACATCCGCAGCGCCATAGACAGTGCGGAAGCGTTGCTGTCCTTTAAGGAAAGTGTCATTATGGTAAAGGGAGTGGGAGAGGGAAGGGTAGGGGAGGGTGTTAGGCCTCCGGAACTCAGCCGCTCACCATACGAAGCGCGGTAGCTAAGCTACCACTCAGACGCCGGTTTTTTGCGGAAGTGTGGTACTTACCTGAGCGAGCTGGCCCATTCATGCTACAGACAAATATTATGCCATTCTTGACAAAGCATTCGTGTGCAGCGTTGTTCTACCACTAGTAGAAAAATGTCTAATGGAACTTCATTGAATTAATGATAATTTTTACAATTACCGTTTTGAAAATCACATTTATTATTTATATTAAAGTAGCTAGAGTATTTTTATTTCTCAGGTTTAATCCCGCTGTCCTACGAACGGACGAATCTTAATAAATAAGCATCCTTTATTAAATCATAATCTATGTTAATATAATAATAGAATAACAAAGGGCACTTGTACTATTTTTATACCAGGATTACCTTTATTCAAACAAAAATATTGGGAAACTTTTTTCAATATTTGCTCAATATTAAACATCACAGGATTCACTCAAATTGTTACAGGTTTAATTTTAACTATAAATTAATTCTTTAACTTAAAAATATCATTAATTTATGATATGAATACATTACAACTTATTGTTAAATATGTCAAGACCTGGAATCATATTGACCTGAATGAGTTCATTGAACAGTAAAATGGAGCGCGCAGTGAATGTAGACTAAACGTATGGCAGGTAATTCAGATAATAATCGTGATGACGATGCAGACATCCACGTACTGGTTCAGCTCCACGCTAATAGTTTAAAGTTACAAATATCGTAATGTGTTCTAGCATGCTAGATATGTCTTTTTAATAACAGAAGTTGAAAACAATGCTATAAAAGTAAATTTCTTTTCAACTCAGGGGTAATAATATATTATGTACATACATATATGCATTTATATAATGTTAATCCGTAAGTGCTATACACGTACTCATTTTTCAAATTGCACTCTCAACTTAAAATGTATTCATTAAAGTGAAATTTGGACATTTTATATTTTAAAGGCCATTAAAAAATTTGAAATAGCCAAGTTTAAAAGAATGGCAAGGTTACTCGTTGCATTCTTTGGTGTCGGCAGCGATTTCTAAACAGCATTTAGCCGAATGGATATATAAAATTGGTACTGACAATAGTTGATTAACGTTTAGCAATGCAATCTACCTCATTTTGTTTTAATACTGACTTTATTTTGAGTCTAACCTTATATTATTATAAAAATCTATTTTCGTACCGCAGAATGTATCGCGTGTTGATAAGACTAACAATTGAGGCAATATGTAATGTACTTCCTTACGTCTAGAATAAATAAAATTTGTCACTACATGTTATAACTAAATTTTTTAATACAGCTAACTTTTTTAATTAAGCTAACTTTTTAATTAAGCTCAGAATATTTTGTCATAGTTGATAACAATTTTTTTTTGATTTAAATATTAGATTTTAATTTTCTGGATATTCAAAATTTACTGCTTTTTTATCCACACTTATCACTGTTGAAAATACATGTTATATGCAGTGTATTTCTTATTTTTTAAATAATAATGTGATATAGACAGTCGTTTCACGTTTTTTCAAATCTTTTTCTGTCTGAAGCTCACTCTCACCGCATGTATCGGAAACAAGTTGTACAGATAAAATCTATTTACGAATTATTGTATGCGATCATTTAGAAATTATTCAAATAGAATATATTTGAATAATTTCTAAATTCGAATCAAAAGTGTTGTTTGACTGCAGTCACCGCGCTGGCGCTGGGTTGGCAAGCACATCGACCGTTACCAGTCTGTGTCATTTTAATTCTAACTTTAGATTGTGATTGTTATTATAAGGCCATCGTTAGATCAGACACACCGAGTGCCAGCGGGTGCAGATAAGATTGACAATTGAAATTATATGATATGGCACAACCACATCACCAACCACAACCCCTTATATCACCAATAGCATTAAAGAAGCATCACCAAGTTTTTTACTCAAGTAAAGAAAGGGCTGGTCACATTCGTCGAAGAACCAACAACTGTTGATATATACGATTGCTAAGGTGAAGTTAAATACTAAATGTTTTTTTTTATGGGATAGAAAGGCAAACAAGCAGGCGTGTCACATGAAGTAAAGCAATCAACTCCATCCATAATGTTTATGTGCGTATGTACAGTGCCACGGGCAGTGCAGAAGCAAAGGCCGCTCTTTAAAGAAAGTATCATTATAGGAGGGGGAGGGAGAGGTTGTTGGGCCTCTAGAACTCAACCGCTTACCGGACGAAGCGCAGTAGCTAAGCTACCACTCAGGCTCCGGTTTTCTGCGAGAGTGTGGTACATCCCCGGCCCATTCATGCTATAGACAATATGCCATTCGACGTATTCGTCGATTGAACTACTCGTCTGCAACATGGCTCTACCACTACCAAATATTATATATCATATTTACAACATCATCGTTATTATTATTATTGGCAGTGCACTACTTGATAAACATCACACAAGTCTGAACTTCTTTATCCATCCATTTTGTGCAAACCGCCCGGCATTGACCATCGCCGCATATGATTTGGTTTTCAGATGCGTTAATTCAGGGATGGGATTATTTGATATTGTACATTATTTATTATAATAACGTGCGACAATAATGAGAGATTTCGTGAGAAAAGTGATATATTTTTGTCTTTTATTTTTCATTTTGTATGTTAAATGATTGACATACAAAATGAAAAATAAAAGTTCGTTTGAATTGACGAGGCGACGACTAAACATCTTTCAATGAATTTGCGTGCACAGAATATTTACAAAAGTAATTGCAATTCTTTTTTGTTCCTGTCCGTGAAAATGACAAGGGCTGTCACAATAAACATTTGCAACGCCAAGAGCCCTGCAAATAATTAACAGTATATTGATTATTAATACAAGCAAGCAACTATTATTATTATTATATACTTTAAATATAAAAAAATATATACTTAAAATTATCAATTTAAATAAAAAATAGTACATAATTATTAATAAATAACAAGTTTCAATATAGAATAATAGATAATAAAATGGTTTTTATAGAAAAATTGTATTGAGAAAACAAAAATATTACAAAATATGACTATTTCACTTATGTGTATACATATAGCATGAGTGTAGGTGTATATTTTTGACTGTGTGTACTTTTTTATTTTTTTTTATTTATCACATTATGTAGTTCCTAATATAAATTTAAATTTGTTTATTACTTCATTCAAATTGTTTATTACTTTGATATGATATACATTTAAATATATTCCAATCGTTGATGTTCTGATTAATAAGAATGAAAGGGAAATTATAGGTAGGGGAAAGCTTACCAAAGCTTACCGAAAGAAGTGCAGTAATATAAGTACAGTTCAAAATTCGATTTCGTACGAAAGTTTGTACGATGCTTCGGACCGATCGGCCAACATGCTATAGCCAAAAAAACGTATTTTTAAAGTAAATACGACGAAGGAGGGATTTATATTTAAAGTTATAAAAAAATTGTAAACAATGGAATACTTCGTATTTACTTCAAAAAATACCTTTTTTATATGCCTTAAGTAATAGTGGTTTTACAAAAAAAATTAAACTATGATATAATATAAATTATTTGTTATTACTGTAAAATTTACTTACATCGACTTAGAATTTCTGATAATTAGACCGACGATATGTATCATTATATACATATGTTTTAATACTCTCTTCATTATCACCTCTGGCCTCTGGCAGTCCATTACTATTTTCTCTACAGCTCTTTACAGCTCTATTTTCGGCTACACGGAACCAGCTTCTGTCAGCTGCCTTGTGCAGACCATCGCTCCATTTACTCGGAGTACGGGATACTACGTTTGCCGAGACTTAAACATTCTTATACTAATAGCATTGAAATTTTATAAATAACATAATCTTAAAATAATCTATACTGGCTCTACACTATATCCATATCTATACAGACGTACAGCTTACTAATTTAATACTGAGATACTACGATAATTTTAAAAATTATACAACTATCTAGAATTTAATAAAATATTTGTGTAAGATTCACCGCTACTCATTCAAATTCTATTTATTATGTAAGGCTTGACAAAAAAGATAAATATTTATATAACATTACAGGGTAGGCTTTTATTTATTATGTTATTTGGTATATTATTATTTCAATTATAGCATTATTAATTTAAAATAATTTTGTTTTATTTTTTTAGTTTTCAACTTACGTATGCAAAATACATATACAACTTTGTACCGCCATATCGATCGTGAATAGCGTTTCTTGTTACATTTAAAACGAAAGATTACATACGTTGAAATTTCGTGCTCTAATTAAAACGTAAAAGTTTTGACGACGCGCTCGTTAATAAAATAATGTTGGCTTCACAAAAGTTGCATGTTCAAATGATGCTAATAAACTCTCTGAACTGAAATATCTTTAAAAATGTTGATTTGACTTACGTATATTGTTTTTGTACTATTACATCATAATATTATATCTTACGTACTAAAATTCCTTCTACTGTACAGGCTCTAAGTCGCTCAGAGAGCTATCTTCTTAATCGTTTCCCCCACTTATCAGACTAATCGAAGTCATTACTTCGGGTGGTGCCTCGTTTTAAAATCAGTCACCATTCTTCGCGTACTATAGCTTGCCAGCCGTTCTGCTTACGGCGACAGACGGGATCTTTAGGGGTTTTGTCTTCGATAAAAATTAAATTCTTCCAAATGCAATTAATTTATTTTTCTATTCACTGTACATTTATATCTTAATTATACATTATTCACCCTTTATCAATATTATTTATTTGTGTAAGGGAAGGTGATATGTTACATCCAAGACGTTAGTCGATCGAATGTTTTTGTTTTTATAAAATAATTTATTCCTTTTTTATTTTAAATTATAGAATTACGAATGTGAGAAGAAGTAATATACTATAAAAGGTATTACTATATTCAAATAAAAAGTTTTTATAAATTAGTGATACATTTATGACACGCCTTTCACACATTTTCCTATAGAACCTTACAGCATTTGTTATACCGCACGGCCTTGTACCTTTAGTCTTGCTTTGCAACGGTAAGACATCTGTAATGCCTATGGAACACCGTATTTCACATACCTATAGTAATGTCGCTCATAGCCGACAGCAGAAGTCTATTTGCCTTCTTTTTTCTTCTCTCTTCTCATAAAAACCACAAGGCGTTCTACAGAGGCG
The DNA here is from genome assembly GCA_031353405.1 of Baronia brevicornis. Taxonomy (NCBI): domain Eukaryota; kingdom Metazoa; phylum Arthropoda; class Insecta; order Lepidoptera; family Papilionidae; genus Baronia; species Baronia brevicornis. The sequence goes on along the minus strand of JASFAT010001791.1, from coordinate 38,286 downwards.
ACGCAAGCCCAATAAATGGGAGGAGGTAAGCTTGAACAATGGAGAAAAGACCTTGATACCGAAATCTTCTAAAGTATACTGATTTGTCCTTAATTCAGTCCAAGATATCCACAACAGTCGCCTCCAGTACCACATTTCTTCTAAGTTTCTTTTAAGGTCCAAGTCTTCTAAATCTATATATGTCCGCAAGCTAATGACAATGATGATGAACTTAAAAAAGAGTATGTTATAATACATAGTACATATAGAAATGTATGTAAATAATAGTAGTATGTTTCTTTTGCATCACATATGATGTAAGACTAAAGCCAAATAAATAAATATACCACTGTAGCTGTTTTTTCGATATTTTTAAAATACATAAAAATAGAAGTAGAGGAAAATGTATGGCATGAACGACTTTTATAATAAAAAAAATATTTAAGAAAACCACGGGTGGTGTACGTGTCGAATTTTTATGGCTATCCAACGACCCCGAAAGCAATATATTTTAAGCGGTACAATAACGGCGTTCTGGAAATTTGACTCTATCTATAGGTAAGTAAGCTTCGACAGAATCATTCTGATCTTACCCTTGTTTTTGCAGAATCACCATTATTTCAAAATCGTTCTAGCTATATTCGTATTGATTTTTGTATGTATTTAATTAGAAGTATACGTGGGGTAACTTTGACTGATCGAATAAAGAATAAAATTATAAGAGAGCGATGTGGAGTAAAAGAAGGTGTCGTGACCAAAGTTGAGAAAGGGATGCTTAGATAGTTTGGGCACATAGAGAGGATGGATGAAAGACGATGCATAAAATAAATTTACATTACGCATGTGGATGGAAGGGTTGGTAGGGGAAGACCAAGGAGAATATATTCCACCATTATTGCTGAAGTTCTTAAGAAAGGCCAGTACAGAAGTAACCTTAACCGGCGAGCTTGTATACAGAAAGTGATGAATGTGGATGAAACAAAGAAAGTGTGCTAAAATTGTACTAGATAGAGATCTTTGGTCTCTGCCTACCCTCTCTGAGAAACAGGCGTGATGATATGTTTATATGTCCTTATTAAACCTCAACTAAATATTATATATAAACGGCCTATATTCGCTTGGTGGCGACGCTCTTTGACATATGAAGTCAATGTAGAGCGGGTTCGATTCTTGTGGGATAAATATATGTATAGCCTATAGGTACTTATTCCGAGTTTAAATGCTATCCTATATATGCTGCATCCTATCGGCTTTAGCCAAGTATAGGAAAACTGCCTATTCTTCCAGAAATAGGGAGGCCGGTGCCTAGCAGTTCGTTATAAGTATTTCGGCTGTATAAAACAAAAGGTTGCGAATGCATATGTACATATAATTACACATGTACATATAATATGTGTACGAAAATATAATATATTATAAAAAATATATAATTTTTTTAATTAATCTAAATTTTTGTGTATTTTAAATGTATTTTTTTCACTTATGTTTTGGCTTGGAAACTTTTTAAATTCATCCAATGAAAATCATTAAACACATTAATCATATCTTTACATATATTGACACAATTAACATAATTTTATAACGGATGTCCACTGGCAGATTAAGGTTTTCAACCTTAACTCAAGCATGGAATAAACTAAAAAAAAACTAACTTTACTTTCAAGCAAGGAATATTGGGCCATATTTATATTAAGTTTATGCTGTCATGGCACTGCGGATGTCTATGGGAGGCGTGGCTTGCTTTTCATCAGGTGACACGCCTGCTCCACTAGGTCCAATAATCCTTGTTTAAATGTAATAGTTAAGGTTGAAAACTTAATTCTAGCACCGGACACCCTTGACCTAAGCAGATAAAAGTATAACAAACTAGAGAATGTTTCCAATCCCATAACCCAAACAACATCTATCATTAATTAAAATCAGTTATTAAGTAGTATCCATTAATAATTTTCTACTATGACTTTTATAAATTCGAATTATCCATTAAATTTGGAGGTTAATCAAAATTTGAATTTAATTACGTAAAAATACTATGAGGATAGACAGAGTATCTTTACGCAAACATTATTTGAAGACCCAAAGGGCGCAGTGATTGTATCACTCAGGCATATTAGGCTCGATTCCCGACAGATATTTTTTTTGGTAAATATGCGTCTGTGTGATTAATATTTCATTTAATTTTTGTTTGTTAATATAGCAAATTTTATGTATGTTAATATATAATCACATAATTTGAAGTATCGATTTGTCTATATACTAAAATCTCTACACCTTTGAATTTTTGGTGAAGAAAAGTATAACAAAATATATTGGTATTAAGCCAAATATTGCAAAATTATCAGGATTTTTCTCTGCTTTATTCCAAAATTTATACAAACGATAAATTTAATTGTGTTAATTTTCTACTTCAACTACTTTTACTAAATCAGCGAAGGTATTTGCTTAATAAACCCGCAGCCATTTAAATACCCATTGCTTCGACAGCATACCTATAACCTCTTCCTCAAACTAGCGGCATACTCTACGTTATCTCAAGCTATTATAGCCTCAGGTAATTCTCAACCCCGTATAGATTGGAGAAAATCGAAATCCATTTATTACAAGTTCCAACTTATAATATTCAATACTATTTATATTATATAATACTATGAGCTCCGGCAGACTTTAATATTTAAGGTTTTTCAGTTTAAGCTAAGGATTTAATTCCCGATTAAAAAGTGACCTAAACAGGCAAAACCATCATACAATTCTGTCCTATAAACTCAGTTTAAAAATCATTCATGTCTTAGTATGTGTCATTTAAAAGGTTTAGTTGTTTCCACAGAGATTTCTAAAATAATTTTTATAAGACACGAATAAGCGGGTTATCTGTTAATAAGTAATAACCGGCCACCGATGGACATGAGATATGGTGCAGCAGATGCATTACGTACCAGAGGATAAAAACGTGAATAATCGGAGGAATAGAAAGGAGCAAGTGAAGAGGGAGGAATTAGTAAGCAAAAGGAAGGAAAAGGGAGATTAGCCTTCAGGTCCCTATAGTCACCATAAGAAACGCGATAACATATGTAAAATATCACCACTTAACCTCTTATAAATTCAATAATAAAAAGAAAAATCCTCGGTTAAAACTTGGCCCAAACAAAAGAGATGATGGCAGTTGGCGACATCGAAATGCCTAACTTGAACATCTAGTGGCCTAACCTAATATAATGGGAGAGACTAGAGCTCACAGTTCACTCGCTCATCACATCGAGGGAATCAGGGAGGATCTCGCAGTTAAAAGAGCCTATATGAGTCGTCAAACGGGACGCCTTCCTGTGGGGCACCCCATGTACCGCTGGAAGAACATGGTGGAGGCTGGCTTGTGCAACCTTCAAGTCAGTAACTGGAAGAATGGCGCAGGACAGGGCAAGGTGATGTAGGATCTTTTCGGCAACCAAGATCCATTTTGGCTCTCTGAACCATCAAAGTAGGTTTCTTATAAATTCGTTTAAAATTTGTACATTGTTGCAGTTCCAGATAGTGTATTCAAATATATTTTTGTTTGAATTTCTTATAAAAAGCGATTAAAATATTTGAATAATCTTTTAGTGATCTTTTAATGATCACTAAAAGATTATTCAAATATCATAGATAGAAATATCTTTTAATGATCTTTCTGTCATCAGAAAACAATTGTAAACAAATCATTATTGTACATTTGTTATGATATTCTCAACAGAAAGTAATAAGTTTCGAGAGAAAGATTCGCTATATGTCATAACCGGGAAAGTTATAAAAAGAATAGTTGGAAAAACACTCAATAAAAAAACTCTTGGGTACTTGATAATAACGTTAGACAAGATAAAGTAGTTGCTTTTAATCAATAACAATCGTATCCGGATATACTAAGTATTAAAAGCACAATTTTAAAAGTTGCGAGATTAACGAGGAAAGTTCTAAACATACTAAAGTAAATTCATGTGAAGCGAGCCATCAAATAGTCTAACTTTGCTCGCAATCTTACAAGTGAAGTCGCTTGAGTTACGATTCCTTGGAGACATTTTTATGTCACTTTTAATTTAGTGAGTCTTACACTGATACGTTGACAATAAAATTAAGTATTAACTATAAGACACTTATACAATAGAAATCGTAATCAGGTCCACAATTAATATTAACAGATTTATTTAATTTGAATTTTATTAATATTGTTCCAAAAAAATTTACAGCCTTTTTATGTTCCACTGCTAGTCACAAGGACGCCCCTTTTCCTGTAGAAATGTAATGTGCATTTCGTGCATCCTTATGCTACACAAATTGTTGGCACATTCAATATCGGAATAAATAAGCCATACATATTTTTATCCACCAAAGGACCGTTGACTCTGAAAGCTTTAACGTCCCCAATTAGTCAATGCAGTCCACACATATACATACATATATAAGTAATACATATAAATATTGCAAGAATAGTAAATATAAATACGAAAATACTTTTCCCTTACTTTAAAAAAAATAAAAGAATACATTTAAGATTACAAAATAAATAAAAATAATTATTGTGACAAAAGTTAAGAAAGGAATGCTTAGATGATTTGGGCACATAGAGAGGATGGATGGAAAATGATTGTTTAAAGAAATTTACGTTGCGGATATGGATGGAAAGGTTGCTAGGAAAAGACCAAGGAGAACATAAATGACTAAATCGCTAAGGTTCTCAAGAAAAGCCAAGCCAAAATTACCCTCAACCGACAGGATTATATAAACAGAGTGATAAGTGTGGCTGAAGCAAAAAAAAATGTGTTAGGATCGTAACAGATAGGTCTGGGATCTCTGTCAACTCCTACGGGAAACACGCGTGATGTATGTACATATGTATTTATGTAAAAACTCCAAAACTATTATATTATACATAACGAAGATACTTTTTGTAAATAACAATTTAACAATAACAAACAATACTTTTTTCACTCAACGGTCTTTGTTCAATCGATTGTAATTAGACAAGCCGAAGAAAACTGAATACCCGATTAGCGTTCACAGACACTGATCTTTGCAAGAGCTCGGGTCACGAACAATTAACGTTAATTTGTTCATATGGTCAAAACACTTGGCAGAAGTGTCATTAGACCGAGGTCGCCTGTTAAGTTACCGACTAAAGCTTTTTTTGCCTTGGGCAATATGGTCTTTTGGAAGACGATCTGATAATTGATTAAAATAACACAGTCGTTAATATTTCTAACCGTTTTAGTAAAATTTTCAAAATAAATAAGCAGACAATTCGTCTTTTGCCCTTGCTTAAGGTGTCTGAAAATCAATGTGTTGCTTAAAAACGAACAAATGCACTACTAAGCTAGGTCTGACATGTACTACTGCTGCACATACACTAATTATAAGCTAATTGCTTGCATTTAGCAATACGCTACTGAAAACAATAAATACACATTAACAAGTCTTTAATATATTTTTCTTCAAATCATAATATTTAATTTCAAAATATTAAATATTTTGGGCAGGCACTTCAGGTGTATGGCCGTCACAGACGTTTTTTGTATGACTTGTATGAGAGGGTTATTTTGCGACCTATCAAACACCTTTTGTAACATTATCATAAGTCAGCTTTACGATACGTACCTGACGAGACGACATAAAATATGGACTCATATCACTTTGATGTAAATGCGTCCGAAAAATAACATGATAAGTTGCTATCATTTGTAATGTAGATTTAAAAAATGGCCAAGTGTGATTCGCTCAAAATAAAGAACCTTACATAAAATATATTTCGTTTGATAAAAAGCTAATTTATTTCTATTATATCCACATAATTATCACTTCGAGCCTTTTACAGACGATGGCTGGATATAGATATATTATAATTTGGGAAAATTTGTATTTAAATAAATTAATATTAAACACAAAATAATTACAGCATGACCTCGATAATCCGACTACGCAAAATTATACCCTGTTCGAATCTATGCAGTGATCGGATTATGTTTTTGAAAGTAAATTTTTTAAATGAAACGAGAATTATTATTAATTTTGTATATAATTTTAATCTTTAAGAATATTATTTTTATTATAACACTTATTTAACATAATATGGTAAAAAAAATTATTATTTGAAGAATGGTATTTAGCCAAAATTCTCTATCATTTTTACTGAATTCATCTAGCTTTTATTATAAAATTGAAATATACGCGAAGAGATGCGTGATGAACGAGAAATCGATAATTAATACATGTAGCAACTAAAATGAATGACGATACTACGTTGTAATATGGGTTACTGAGAGACAGCGGTCTGCAGGGCCAACAGGGAACGTCCGGATTGTAGAGACATTCGGATTAGTTAAGGTTCGGATTATCAAGGCCGTACTGTATCACTATAAAGAATTTTATAGGCATCTTAAACGCTGGTGCAACTTATCAAAGACCTTACAACAGTGAATAATGCTTGTTAAACCCCGGTTTGATAGATTGACGAACTGCGAAGAGCGGCTGGCAAAAATTAAATGCACGTAACCCAAGAATAGGTTCGGAGGTTTGCCTTATCCTACTACTACCACACTTCCACAGACTGACAATGATGAAAAACACAATGCAATATTATTATTAATATTATATTTTTTTATTTTATTAAAAACTCAGATGCTTCCCGAAACAAAATATTGGAATAGTATATTATATGTTTTACAAACATAAAATAGATTAAAAGCCGAGAATCGAAAATAGATATCAAATAGAACGTATCTATTCCGAAAGTGTATCTAAATAAATCACGGTTAGTGGTTTAATTAAAGTGAGGCATATTTCATATTTCGCACGAATAAATAGAGAATATCGACAAACCAAATATCAGATATTCGATGCACTGCTTTTATATTTGGAATATACTGAGAAATGTGTTCGGAGACGGACGCTTTTTGAATTTATCGTTCTCCCGTAATGATATCTCTTTGTAGTATTTAATAATAAAGGCTATACATATACACATATTTACTGACAAATAGAAGTCAAACAAAATGTATATTATTTACTAAGCTTTTGAACACGACTAGCCTTGACTGAGCACGAACAGCTTATTTTACTCTTTTCCTCATTTTCTTTTATCTTCTACTTTTATTATTTACAAAACCCAACATTTACTACCCTTTATATGTATTTTCATATGGAGATCTGACAATCGTTGCAGTAGACGAGTACTAGAGTGGAGATCTCGTCTCGGTCAACGTAGTGTGGAACGCCCCCCGGCTAGATGGTGCGATGATCTGCACAGGGCGCTTGGCAGAAACTGGATGCGTGAAGCCGTAATTCGGGTTAGATGGCCCTTCATGGGGGCAGCCTATGTCCAGCAGTGGACTGCCGCAGGCCGTTGATTGGTTGATATGTATTTTAAAACTATAAAAACTAACATACTTCTATGGTGCGTCACTGACTTCTTATATTACTTATCCAATACAATAATAAACTGTGGAATAGAACAACAAAGGTAATGATAACAGGTTTCTTTTCGCTGAACATAATGTTTCGAGTACTTAAAATTAATTCGCTTCACTTAGATACATATGTATGTACATAAGTAAGGTATTGCTCGCGGTTATTCCTCGAGTTCTTGTGTCATTACACGAAAAAGTTCAAGTTAATCTTATAAATTCCACAATTCATTCCGCTTGCAGAAAACATTTTCGTATTTTTTATAAAAGAGTAACAATGTTTCAATATTGTTAGAATTCATGTTAATCATTCCAACTGAGCTAATAAGGCTTAAGCTAGAAAAATATGATCCACGTCAATAGTATATATAGATAAAATAAAATCGAACTGGCAACCTTAGATGCGTTTACGAAAAGTCAATTTCAAGTCCAATACTCGGTTTTTGATTATACGATAAATGTGACCAAACCATTATCGTCCGTTCGCTAACTGAAAAAGTTATATCAGTTAACTTGGCTCTCTGGCGGAGTTTTTTATTTCACATTTTATCCACTGGAGGACAAATACGAAGGCTCCATAGACTATATTTACATATACAGACGAGAAAATGCATATGCTGAGCAAGAACGATTTTATGACACTTGTTAGATTCAAATTATTTTCTTTTTGTTTTATTTGTATATTATATTATTATTAGGGTTTTAATTTAACTGTTGTAAAAAAAAGGTGTCATGAATAAAGTTTTTTCTATTTCTATTTCTAAATCTATTTTTCATGTTTAAATCAACTATCGAGAAGATTTGATGTCAAAAGCATCAGTTCATATATACACTAACTATTATAGTGTGCCCGTCGTGCTGCTTACGGTAACACCCGAGATCTTTAGAGGATTTTATCTTCTATATAATGAAATCCTTCCGAGACAAATTAATTTATTTTTCTTCGATTTTTTATTGCCTTCCTTGAGTCGACGATTATGTTTATACAAGAAGTATTAACTAAATTTTGGGTAAAAATATGCGGTCTCGTTAACAGACCCAGTGGCACAAATATCATATATGCACATACGTTCCGATTCGCGTCGCGCCCACAAAACAACAATGTAGCATCGTTCTGCAATCAAATTTACATATTTGACACAATGTGAGTGCGAGATAGAAACTCCTTCCAAAACAAGCCTGCATAGCAAGAATCGTGAGGTGCATCTAAATTTTTAACATTTTCCGATTAGGTAACTCGCTTAGAAGTTTCATTCCGATTTTTTATTTAAATATAACACGTCGAGTTACCTACTTAGTTTTTACTACAACGATAGCCACATATGTGGATATTATAGACGCACCAAACGACGCAAAATTTCTGCTTTTGACTTTTCACAGATTTGATTCAATAGGTGTTTAATCTGCTCCTAATCTGCTTCTGCGTGTTTGACCGCGTCATTGCCGTGTTCACGACGTAGTATAGTTACACGTTATGGTTGAACTATGAATGTAAATCATGTTATTTTACCCCCAAACTGGAATTCCCCGTATTACATGCGCGGTTGGTCAATCATCATCACCAACATCAGACAATATCAGGCTACTACATAGGCTTCTCTAATAGTTCCATACGTATCTAATTTTTACCAGAACCTTGTCAATTCATCGTTCAATTAACAGCAGTCGTCCCAATCTACGTTTGCCAAAACGCGGTTTCTCATTCTAGCACTCATCGACCCTGTTATAGATTCTCTGAAAATATAACTAGCCCAACCACTTCTTGAGGTGAGGTTGAGTGCTGCTATTAGAGACAAATACATCTTTTATATAATGCATAAAAAAACAATATATTCAGCATAAATAATTTATTCATGAAACAGCGCAAGGCAAAAAATATGTTTCACTCCGTACAACGGCATAAAAACTACTCGATACCAATATTTTATTCCTAATCAATAAATATTTACGACCGCCATAACTTTCTTCCTTAGATATTTCACACAAGGAGCCAAGAGCCTGATCGTAATCAATGTAGCATTCTACCCTCCCCAAATCTATACGAGTGCCTTGTTTTTAGTATACTTATATTTTCTGAAAATTACAAGAACCATAGCATTCAAATGCCTTTTTATAATTAATAATAATTGTTAAAAGTTTTCAAGAGCTAAGTTTGGTTTATAATAAAGTGTTCGTGCAGGTTGTATTTAATACCAAATTGCTTATGCACAATTCTGGCTACTTGGTCATATCTGTTAAAATACTCCCCGTAATAGTGTTTAAAACATAGAGAAGCGGAAACATATCATAATATATTAGTAGTGAATATGTTGAACTCAAATAATCGAAAATAGACATTTCATAATTATGAATGCGCTTCGCGATTGGTTTGGGATTTATCATTGTAACTATCGCAAATTTGCAGCCTCGCCAATGTGGTTTTGCAACAACTGATATAACTCATACCTTAATTGAGTGTGGAGTATTTTGGAAAGGAAATTGTAACTATATTGACTTTAGAAAGTATTATTATATAGTTACATAACTTTAAAAATAATGTACAACCGAGTCTTTACACTTTAATTAATCCCATAATGGGAAATTCGTGTATACGAGTATAAACAAAAAAAAACTAAAGCCTATCGTTCATATAGATACAAGTTCAACCAAATATCCACTAAAGGCAATTCTCCCATCCACTCAATCACTGTTTACGCTCGTTTTCCTTTCACTGTATCTTTAACTCTCATTTTATGTAACCTTATGATTTTATTACTCTTTGATACGATATTTTTTTTATTATTTAGGCTACACACGGAGTTTCTCCGGTTGATATGTTTCGAAATGACATACATAGCTCTTGGACTTAGCAAATCGACGTGGCAATGGGCTGGATAATCAGGTTTGGAAGAGCCGACATCTGTCGGAGTGGTGGAATGGATACCACGTCTCGACGAGCGTAGCCTGAACCAATATCGTGTGTCTCATTGTCTACCTAAGCCGCTGTACAAGTAGGCGACAGACCAAGGGGATTACATAATTGCAAACAATCCCCACTGCCCATAGTATCCGCCACACAAAACCTAGATACTTTAGCATGCCTGTCATACTACTACGGCGACACCCGAAATCTATAGTGCGTTTTTATCGTCAATAAAATGAAATTCTTCCAAGTCAAATTAATTTATTTTTATCGCTTCTTCTCTTCAAATTCTTCTTATTCTATCGAAAGACATCAGTTCAACAAAGAATCTTTTTTTATATAAAAAAAATATTTATTTTTTATTTTAAAATAACAATTTTAAAAAGAAGTAATATAAATAAAAGGTTTTAATATATTCAAATAAAAGTTTTACTACATTAGTGATACATTTATCAATGTATCACTACAATACCTTAGGGTAAGATGAAATAAATGGGAGGAGAAGCCTGCATTAATGGGAGTGAAATATTAGCCCTATATATTTCAACAATCAGATATCGATTTTCAGCTACGCTGTGGTACTTCCACGCACTAGCTGGTCCCCATTATCACGTTCTAAATAATATATAAAAAAAATTGTCAGTAAATCGTCTACAGCATCTCTACTTTCTATAAATCTTATCCTTTGCCCTTGAACATACTGGTTTTGTTTTTATTACTCCTAGTTTTTATATCGCGGTAAATATTTAAGTTAACTATGCGTCAGCAAACATTAACAGCTACTAAAATGTTATGACTCTCTCATATAATGTTGGTGTCATTGATCCTTATAAAATTAGAATTAACCCACTTAAGATGGAGTACGTTGAAAAAATAATTGAAAAACGAAACAATTTTTTATATATATAATTATTATATAATAAAATAGTGTATAGAATATACATTTGTATATATATTCTATACACTATTTTGCTATGCTAAGCTATGTGGATTAAGAAATAGAGGAAATAAGACGAGTTTAAACTTATTTTTTTATTTTAGTTGGAACCTATAAAAAATAAACCCACATATTTCCCAAAGGCTGGTAACACTTCTGCACAGCGTACAGTGTTATACATGTCTATTAGCAACATTGATTGCTTTCCATCAAGCGACACCCTTGCTCGTTTGCCGTCCTATCACATAAAAAAGTTTGTTACTATATACTTCAATAATGTTACAATAAAAGATAATGGCCTAAATCCATTAGTGTGATTGAAATGGAAAAAGAAATTCTAAATAAAGTGACGTAACCAATTATCCTAACACGCGTGCCACCGAATTGACCGTGAGCTACCGATTACACAACCGCAGACAAGTTCCAACGGCTAGGTCTGGGTGAATGGACGAATCACACGCCGCCTGTAGCACTACAGCACCACAACGAACACACTAAACACGTAGCAAATCCACTTTCGCCGTCTTTCGAACTGACCGCATATAAACCCTATTAAGTTTTGACTACAGCACGCTTATAGTAATGTTAGTCATATGTTACGTCAAATAAGGTGAAACAACGGCTATCGCCTTCAGATTAGTGATACATATGTGATTTTCGCTTTACGCAATGAAGGAACACAAAACGAGCCGGTCGCTCTCGAAACAACTAATTGTTTTATATAACACTCAATGCATTTTAGTATTTGAACGTCTACCCAAGTTCATATTTGGCGTCTTTCCAATATGTCATTGTCGTGCTCTATTCAATCAATTTTTACGTTTTAAAATTCACTTGCGTCACTACCCTACGTGTCAAATACCACTGTGTATAAGTTTTGAAAATTAGTTCACGGTTTATTCCAAATATATATATATTATATTCTTATATCTAATCATAAATAATTTAAATATAGATTTGGTGAATTGTATTGCTGAAGGTGTATAGCGGCCATATGAACATAAAATCATATACGTGTACATATGTGTATACATTTCCCTGACATTGATTGATAGATAGATCATGAACCAAATAAGAATACCTACAAAGTTCATTTTGTGTCTTCACCGTTTCGTCTGTTTCTTCTCCATCCAAAGCAGCCTCATTCCGAAATTAATAAAAGTTGAATTGTAAACAGACTAACGCTGAACTAATGAAATAAGTAAAATTCCCTTCGTGTTCTTTAGTATTATTAGATTAGAAAACAATAATTTATTTACCAAACTATTATAAAAATATGGAGTAAAAATTGGAAAAAGTGGAAACTTAAACAGACTGATTTTTGGCAAATGATATGTTTTTTTATTAAATTAATAAATAACAAAAAGTTTAGTTTAAATCCATACACCATATGAATTTTATGTTGTAACCTAATCTAATACAATTAATATAATAATAACATTATTAGTATAGTATAATATATTTTATAGAGTATGACTTAAGTATCACACCCAAATATATGTATTTATTTAAATATATATTATTTTCCGATATATAGAACAGAACGGTGGAGGGACGCGGAAATCAGCGTAGGGTCTTGAATAATTTATTTAACGCGGGGGATCGCCCACTTACAACGCCACCGGCAATTATTCCGGGCTCAGAGGATCACGTCACACCATTGTGTTGTATCGAACTGATTATACAACTGGCTGCGCAAACAGTATACAAATCATCGAATAATACCGCGCTTGGAACTGAACCAACACTACATTAACATCGTTTTATTGACCCAAATTGATACGATCTATCAATTTGATTAGATTATTTGCATGAAATATCTAATTTCAGCTATTTTTTTTCTCTCCAGCCCATATATATCCCACTGCTAAGCACGGGCCTTTCCATTACTGGAGGAACGGAATTTAACCCACCATGCATACCCAATACGGATTGTCGGAGTTACTAGGCTCGGAATAAATATCCGTAGGCATATATTCATATATTAGTACATATATTCATTCCGATGCGGGGATCAAACCCGCGACCATTGATTTCGCTATACGACGAATAAAATGGTGCAATATTGTTCGTTTTCCTAGCAGGAATTGGTCTTCCTTAAAATAGACCGAAGAAAACCCCCTTGCTTAGCTGGCGAATTGAGGGTCGCAAGTTGATTTTTTTTTACAAAGATAAACGATGCTAGCAGTTTTCTGGTATTTGCTTCCATAATCGCCTTATATAATACTCACAGGAAGGTAAGGTGAGGTGGCGTAAGTCGGCCTTATTTTGCGCCGATAAATATACAACAAATCTATTTTGCATACTTTTTTAACATTTGTTTATGCTCTCTCTCTCTTTCTCTCTCTCTCTCTTTCTCTCTCTCTCTCTTTCTCTCTCTCTCCCTTTCTTTCTGTCTCTTTATTATTTTACTTGTTACTAGGGTAGACACTGCTACCATTCGTCTGATATTTGCTCCCATAATCGCCTCATTTAACACCCACGGGAAGGTGGGGTGAGGGGATATACGTCAGCCTTATACTGTGCCGTTAAATACACAACAAATCTGCTTTGCATTTTTTTTTAAAGGAAACTGTTGGTTCTTCAATTTCCTTTCGGCGTTTCGCGCCAAGGATTCGTTTATTTTCTTTCTCTCTCTATATCTTATAAGTCTAGGTGTTTATCAATGTCATTTGTTTGTTATACAACAACGATATGGCAAGCCTTCTATAGAGCTACGTGTATATTTATAACACGCTTTATTTTTATCTTGTAAGAAGATGAAAGGATACTATATCGTATTAGTAAAAATTTTTATATAATATTCATATAAAATCTTTATATAAATATAATATAAAGATTTTATTTCTGAGGTTATAAAGGGATATACAAAGGCTGGAACGGCAGCTTCAGAAAAGGCTTTGAATTTTTGTTAATTGCATCCACGACGGATGCAAACACACAAATAATACAGTAACACGTATAGATATATACACGAAGGTATGTCATTCAAATGGTTATATAGATGTGGGAATAGAACCCACGACCATGGGTTAAGAGAAAGAACATTTCGCCACTGTGCAATTTGGGTCATCAATACAAACCATTATTATCTTGAACTTCGAAAATCAAGCATATATGATTAATACGCCAAATGAAGTAACATGAAGAAGTAATTAAAGAGAAATTATTTTATTAATAAATTTTAATACATGAATAAGTTATTGGAATAATACTTATGAGCAAACTCACTGAAACGCCTTTCAAAAAACATGTTAAGACTTCAAAGTAGGCCATTTTTAATAGGCAGTTTATTTTTAATAAACACGATTTTGTTCATAACTTCTGTTTTCAATAAAAATGATAATTGATATTAATTTTTGCACTTACTATATTTAAAAACATTATAGTAATAATGGAATTTGTGAACATATGTTAAGGATTTTCTCTATAGATTGATATGGAACAATCACATTTGTAACTATGATAAAAGCCTATACTAATTAACGTCAATCAAAAGCCTGTTTCAGTCCACTGCTGCAACACAAGTGTTACAGCATGTTTCAGTTCATATTGGAAATAGTCTACCTATGTCCAGCAGTTCACAAATTCCATTATTACTATAATATTTTTGCTAAAGAACCCTCAAAAAGGTTGATTATGTAACTAAAATATACTGTATTTTAAGTTTAAGGTCACTAGTTATTATCATGATTATTGTTAGTATTAAAATTTGTTAAGAAACAAGCCTTGATTGTGTCTTTATTTTCAACGCCATTTTTTAGCCAAAGCAACGTTTATTGTATATCTACCTACGTTGCTTATGTTTTGCGTATTGTACACACCAGGCCAATTTTTTATTCAATAAATATTCATCATCACACAAATAATTTATTTTAAGCCTATTGTTGTTCTGTATTGTTCCCGGCAGTCTTATTTTATGGCGGAAACAATTCCTCATTCCTTCCCATGGGAGCGGCGAAGCAACTATTTAATTAAATATGGTGGATTGTCAATGGAAAGACAGCATCTGTCTAAGTTAATACTTAGGTGACGATATGTTTTGTCTGGTTTAAAGGTTGATTAGAGAAATTATATGTCATGTATCAATCAAAATATTTGCGAAAATGATTATTTAACAAATGAAAATTAATTTTCCTTTCCACGAAAACATCGGTAGTATTTATTTATTTATATTTTTTTATTATATATATATATATATATATATATATATATATATATATATATATATATATATATATATATATATATATATATATATATATATATATATATATATATATATACTTTTATACCTATACTATAGGTATAAAAGATAAATACATTTAAGAAGAGAATATTTACAATTGTATTTTTAAATTTAGCAAGAGTTGTAGGAAATATGTCAATATTATTGAAATTTTGATTGTAAAAATCAGCTAGGTGGCGAAGAGGTGTGCTGCGAACGTTAAAATGCAAAATCGCAATCGCAATATCGCAATATCGAATTTATTATTACGTGTTCGATGTAGAACCGTGCATTGTAGAAGCATACGCCTCGACTTTAAATTTACAAATTTATATTTTTTTAGACTTTTGGAATATGTTATTTGGTAGTATAATTTAATGATTTGAAAAAAAATTTTTGTAACTCTTCAATTTCATCCACGTATTTATTGTTTAAATTGGATTTAGTATTTATTTCTTTACAAAGAATACATTTCTTGTCGCAAAATAGAAGGCAGGTATCGAATAAATTCTTAAAAAACCTCTGACGTTTTAAAATAGGCGAATGATTCTTCAGTAAGTAAAGGAACTTCATGAATATTGTTATTATAATTATTGTAGAAATCAATCATCGATTAAGCTGTAATAGTCAGAGCTGGACACTGGACTCCCGAATATTAAAAAGTGTTACCGTGTTAAGTGTTGTTGTGTTAAGGGGTCATCCATAAATCACACACACACATACACACATGAATTTCATGATTTTGAGTGGTCACATTTGTGTAAACGCAATAAAGGGCTCTCCTGGTGTGACGTCACATATTTTGAAAAACTAACTAGGTACTTGCAAAATTAATTGTATATTTTTTAAATATTGACAGAACTGAAAATATATCTAAGTTTTTCGCTGGTGTTGAAGTATAAAATTTTAACACTTTAGATTTAGGCGGGTGTCATCACGAAGCTTATGAATCTACCTCTCCTTGATTACACGATGTCATACTATGTTGACCCCTAGCTCTCCCGTTTGGCAAGCGAGTTTTTTTCTAATTTTGCTACCCATATGTCGCTTCGTACGATATTCAAGAGAAGAAATGGATTGGCTCTATTCTCTGCCGGGTAGCACACGGCATATATCACATGATATTATAATGTGTTATAAAAATATCATATTATTTCAAGTAGATAACATCATTCATCATTATCACAGTACACTGCTGGACATAGATCTCACCAGAATCACGCCACCTAGCCCGAAGGGTAAACCGACCGACTTGAGATCTACGGGACTCTGTGCCCCAATAAAGGACCCCGCTGCCAATGGCGTAGTGCGATGTCGTGTGCGTTTGACTTGTGACTTATAAGTACGTAAGTATATATATATATATATATATATATATATATATATATATATATATATATATATATATATATATATATATATATATATATATATATATATATATATATATATATATATATATATATATATATATATATATATAAGTGTAATACAAGGCTACAAGGAACAGAACCGATCTCACCACCTGTCGTCCGAAAATGCTATCACCATGATACTGAGCAATTATGGTCCGAATATTGCTGGGCAGTTTTGATGTGACATGTCATAAAATGCAAATGAGATACTTAACACCGCGAAACTTTGCAATCGACAGTATGCACCATTTCGTTAAGACGGCACACCTTTCACTTGCCTCTGTAACACTGTAAAGCATCAAACGATACGTTCGCCTTGATAACACATAATCGGTTATAAGAGAAGAAATAAATACATTCCATGAAGTGGCTTGTGCTTTCACATCAAACAACGATATAAAAGAAATCAAAAAATCTTTATTTGCCATCAGAATTAGTGGCGATATAGTACGGTGCGTTTTTCTCAAACCACCACTCTATAAAATTAGCTATTTTCAGCAGTATTTCCGAACCAGTATGACTTTGGAACCTACAAAAAAATAAACATACATATTTCTTACAAATCAGCAACGCTAATATAATGCTTATATGGATATACATGTCTTTGAGCGGCGTTGATTGCTTCCCATTTTGCTCGTTTCGATGGAAGGGCATCCCAAAAGAAAGAATATTTTTTGAAAATAAATTAACAGGTCACTTACAAATATGATCTGTAAAAAGGAAATCCGAGTTATACCGATATACTTGGAGAAGTGTGGTGGGTTGATGTTCCCCAGAAATTAGAAGACGGGGCCCGTAGTGTGACATAAGAATATATGGGCTGTAAAACAAAGAATTAAACTCAGGATACATTTCAGTTGCATACTAAAATTATATTTTCCATCTGAAGTTTTATTTAAATATATTCAAGAAAGAACATATGTTGTGCTAATATTGATTTATATCGGTGGTTAGTTAAAAATGTATTACAAAGCCAGTGTCATCATTAAGGATGACACAAAATTCTTATACGTTAAGCTAATCATTTTATTAAACTAACATATATATATATATATATATATATATATATATATATATATATATATATATATATATATATATATATATATATATGTGTGTGGACTGACTACCTGGACACCTGCCTTCTGGAGTTAGTTAGCCTTAGTAGTAAATATAAATATTTTTAACAAATCATATTTTTAATAAATAAATATTTCAATTGTACCCAGGTAGAATCGGAACCCCGACGTTGGAAGCATAAATAATAATGGCAACTTATTCATTTATAAAAGACATAAAAATATTAAGAATTCTTAAAAAATCAATTTAAATATGCGGTTTTAAATAATTATATAAATAATAATATCTAATACGAGAACTACATTGTTTATAACAGCCCTGCGCACCTCGTCACACTCTAATAAATTGTTATAATATAGAATCATCTTGAGTACGTATCATTAGAACGGTCTAAAATTTATAGCATTGGAATCTCCTAATCAAATAACAAATTGCAAAACTTGCTTTAGCGGTACACAAATTTCTGCATAATTTTAAAATGGACATTATACAATAATCAAGTTTAAGCCAAACTTTCAATTTTATAATGCAAAATATTCCACGAGCTTTTCTTTAATGTCAGTTGTTTGTTATATTTTGATATAAATTCATCTTAATACATTTAAGTAATAAAAGATTCAAGAAAAGTCTTCTGTATTTTCTTACAACGCTGAAACTATTACATAAATGAATGTCGTTATTTCCAAAAAAATTAATTCAAGAATTGTACTTAAATTTATTTAATAATAATACAAATATACAAAAAATAATGGATAAATTAAACAATGATATTCTTTGTTAACTCAGTAGACCACCTGTGTCTAAGTTTTTTTAAAAGTGTGTTTAAGTTGCACCATAGAAGTCCACTGAAGGACAAATACCCTTCTCAAAAATATCGGGCAGAAGGGCTGGATTTAATATTTGAGGTGTGCCTTCCTCCACCTTCTTACATATGTAGCATGTAGCATACTAGCTTAAAATATAATACTTCATTTAATTCATAAAAAACAAAATACAATATTTTGTGTAAAAAAATACATTTATTTAAATATACTAGTCATAGAGTATAATACATTCATGTTACTTTAACCTAATTTTATCAAATACATATTTATATCTGTATGCGTGTGTGTGTGTGTGTGTGTGTTTGAAAAGGCAACATTTCAATTTTACAAATACATATACGTACAATACTTATGACACAACGAACAATACCGTTCTTTGGCTGACTAATGGTAAAGACTTTGTGCCATCCAATATGTGAATGGAATTTTTCCCGGCTTATCTCAGTGAGGTCTCATTTTCCAAACCAATGAAAAAACTGCTCAACGATGTAATGAGCTTAAACAAGCCTTACCTGGATTTAAATATTCAGATAACGAATAAAGCCTTTTCATTATAGAAATAACCTTTTATTAAAATCCTACTGTTCCATGTCGTTTACTGAGGTCTTCCAAGCACAAAGGTACAAATGAAGAAATATAGAGATCGTCGAAGGAGAAGAAAAATACATGAATAATATACATGTAATTCATGCAAAACATATTTTTCATGAATTATATTTACTATTGTATAGTACATATGCCAAAAATAAATTTAATAAAATCGTGGACTTTCTTAATTAAACCGGAAATTTACCGACCAATAACCGCCTTTAATTAAAAACAAGGAAGTAACATTTTTTGTACGTTGTTTAATTTTAGATTACTTTTAATTTTAACCAGAAATCGTCGTTTGATTTTAATGCTTGTCGTTCCCGGCATAGAATAGAACTAGTTCAGTTTCCCTGTGAGTTTGACGAAGCGATTATAAATACGTGCGTGATTACATACATACATACGTATACATGAGTATATTTCGATCTTTTTTAAATAGAAGAATTCATAGTGACTAGTGAATACTAAAGCTTTAAAACTTGTACCTTTTTTCATCGGAGTTGTCTTTTTTCAGATGACCCGTATGCTGGTTTTCTTGCTCGGCTATAAAAAAAAACTTAAAAATATAAAAGTTTCTATATTTTCGAAAAAAAATTTAAAACGACAGGACATTCATAAAAATGGACTTTTATATATGGACACGTTTTCTGTGCACTATAGCCGCCAACGGTACGCAAAGTGAATTTGTTTTCTACCTGAAGTGCAAATTTTAAAATTTGGCAATGTTACAACTTTTACCGACACAAAAACCGGGACCGACCGAGACTTGCATCTCATTTAGTTGAAAATGCAAGATGAGTGTACACTAGATGCGGTAAAATTATAATATTTTAATTATAAAAGCTTTTTACCCTGACTCTTTCTTTTGTTTTTAAATTGGATTTTGAAGGAAAAATATTAGTTATTTTAACAGGACAATTTTGGTTTTTATTTAAGAAATTAAATTAGATTAAGTTTTCTGTCCCTGGCTGGCCTGGCTAACATTTATGTTGTTTTTTAATAATCACTTTTACACTTATAGCCTCTAACGTGTATTTCGTATAGTCTTGGGACCAATAACATACATATGTTATGAATAAACACCGAGAATTAAATATTGTAGGGTACATTAGTATAATGAGAATCAACTTTGCGACCCTTGGAAAGGCATAAACATTTATATATTCTGTCACTATATTTGAATAGTCACCGTACGTCTAGCACTGGAATATAAATCTATTATATTCCAAATAAACGTAGCCATCTCGAATGTTAAAAAAACTTGATTACCACAGGGGCGATAATCGGTAAATCGGCAACCACTGAGCCAGGATTCTTGCACCGGTATATCTTAAAAGGCATTTTTTAATTATTTATTTATTTATTCGTTCCCCAAATACTATTTATTTACCATAGAATATACAAATTTTGATGACATACAAATCAAATTTAACTTAACTATTATAAACTAAGATATTTTATATTATTAACTAATGATACATGTAAATTCTAAAGTTCTCCAGTTTCACTGTATGTTAATGTTTCAATCCAATGAGACACTATTTTTCTACGTGTTTTATTTACAAAAATTATATTTAATTTAATTAAATACATGTATATAATGGAATGCTTCAAAAAATATATATTTTTATACTTAAATTAAGAATTATTTTATAAAAATCTCTCAAACTATGAAAACAAATCAGTTTTTTGTTATTTGTGTAAAATTTAGTTATATGTACTTACGAATTCTGATAATTAGGCCGACGATATGTAAATTGAGAATATGTAGATATAGATTTATCTTTTAACGACAATCATCTCCGAGAAGCTATTATGTATTACAGCTTAAAATGATTAAATAATTTGGGTTAATCATTAAATTAAAACATAATAAGTGTCTTTTAAATAATAAAGGAGAAATATGAAATAATGCTAATCATTACTAGTTATGAAACTCTCAACGCCGAGAGTAACAAAAAAGCCTTTTGTTGAGAGATGTAATGACGGATAATTTGTCCATTTTACATCGCTAATTCCTCGAATCATTTAGAGTTTCATAATTACTGTATTATGCTTTATTACACATATATCTAGATGGGATAGATAAATGTCGGTGGGGTATTGTTGTTATCGCAGATTCACTTTCTAATACCTACTAATTAATACGCAGGTAATATCTACCCGTACCCGACGTCCAATTGGCTCAGTGGCGGGGCTCTCCGCCCGCGGAGTCAATGGTCGCGGGTTCGATCCCCGCATCGGAAAACATATATGTATGGATTTACAAATATTTATTCTGATTCTGGTAACCCCGCCAATCCGCATTGGACAACCGTGGTGGGTTAACGTCCGTTCCTTCAGAAATTGAGAGGCCCGTGCTCAGCAGTGGGACATATATGGGCTGTTAAAAAAAATATCTACCCGTACTCGACTCTGCTACCCGTCTACTAGCATTTATCACGTGAGTCTTGTACGAGGCTCACGGAGAGAAATAAGATGGTCCTAATCGTTTCCTTAACTTCCATTAAATGTTTATTCGTTGACAATGACCACTGTTTATAGTTAGAATACAATTTTTTGCTTAAGACCAATTTAATCCAGCAGTCCCACGGTAGCAGTGTATCCATAACCGATTTTTCTACGTTTAAATATTCATCGTCCTTTATAGGGACTCCGGTAATAGCTATCTTGTCTTGATAAGATCAAGTGATATCTTAGACCATAGTATGATAGTATTTGTTAAATAAAAATCAATTACCTTATATCGTTAGGATATTAACCCCTTCAGACCTGAATTATTATTGATGGATAATAAAAAAATTTTTACAAATTATTAGTAAGACATATAATAAGATATTTATTAAGTTTTCCGAATTTTCCGGCATGTGCGTAATTATGCACATAAATGGCGGAGGAGTTAATTAAGTAAAATAAAAATATTATAAGGCTTTAAACATTATATGTATAATTCTGCACACGAGGTCCAAAGAGGTTAAGATAAAAACGACACAGACTAATTTACCACAAGTATCCCGCTATTTCTTTTCCTCTTCTTGAAAAAATATTTATATTTCTTTTTTTCAATCATGCCAGTAATAGTTACACTAAAATATTTTTTTTAATAAATTTTATTTTCGCAGTATAAACAATTTAACGTATAATATATCCATACTCACCATATTACGTAAGGAAAATAAGTATTCTTAACATTATTTTAACTTTTTATTCGCTTTTTACCTTTTAATATTCCTTTACCAAGAAATTCCAACATAACTTATGACGTGAAGTGGCATTCGCGTCGTACGAACTCCTCCGCATGCACTAACGTATATCAGACTGCATAACGACTAAATTGCAATGGCTTCTGTGCTCCCGTTTTCACTATAATCCAAGGAGCAGTACAACACACAACGTCGCATTGTATTCCTTACCGTGAAATACCTCGTGTTCGCGCTAACGAGGTCCACTTTGATGCCTGAAATAATTTCCACACTTTATCCTTTCACAAACGACGAGGTTTCCCATTCACGTCTTATTTTAAATAAAAGTTTGCAATATAAAAGAGTTACAGCTAGGTCGTGGTAAACATAAGTCTACTAAATGTTTTCAATTAGAATGTAAAACATAAAATGTTAACCATTGATTTTTCTTCATCGTTTTTCTTTCAATAAAATATACCGCATACAGGCGAGGTATTGACAGTTGCTTATACACCGATGCCGAGATGGGATCTATGATCATAAATAGGACCAATTAGTTTCCCCTTTTTAACTCCCTTTTCCTCTCCCATTACTTCCTTTTTCCCCTTCCATAATTCATTATTTCCCTAACATCTGTAGACGCAACGCATCTTTAGCGCCAGTAGTACTGCAGATGTTCACGGGCAGCAGTGGTTGTTTATCATCAAGTGACCAACTAGTTCGTTTGTCTATTTTATCCATTAAAAACAGCGTTCAACATTCCTCTGTTGAAAATAGACTTCCCCTTATGGTTGCCACCGAGCCGAATCTCCGTCTAAATTACTTCGGAAAAGCGTCCCACACTACATATGCCATGCCCTAAACTCCAGCATTCATCTATTCAGAGGATGACAACTTTCTAGTAGAACTATATCAAACGTTAGCACACAGTTAGAAGAGTTCCGGAGGCCCAACACTCTTTCCCCTCCCTCTACCCATCCCATTCCCACTCCCATAATGACACTGTCCTTAAAGATCGGCAACACATCCGCACTGCCTATGGCGCTACGTCTATAGGCGGCGTTAATTGCTTTCCATCAGGTGATACGCTCGTTTGCCTTCCTATCCCATAAAAAAAAAACTTTTGCAATCAAGTTAAAAATACACGATACACACAATTATTACATTTCATCAATACTATAATCTAACTATTATATATTGAGTAAGAAGCCACTAGATTTAATTTATACAACTAACTGATAGTAACATAAAATTATAAAAATGAAAAAATATAAAAATGATAAAAGCTCATTATATTTTTATACAATTGTTAGCAAAAAAACGATATTTGCAAAAAAACAAAACCTCGCCATTAGAATGTACATTGATGCAATCCAATTTACACATTTTTAAGATATTTACATATTCATGTAACACGGTTTAAATGACTGTGAAGTATGCAGTTGTATTTAATTTACTCCGTGCCAACTATTAATTTATATTTAAATCGTAACTTGTATACATTTAATTATTCATCTCATCATTTTTCATGAGAATCGTTTCATTTTCAAGAGATCTGGTGGTAAATAATCACCACTGCCTTGGACATTTACAACATGATGGGCGTAAATCTCTTTCCTACCTAAGGACAAGTTGTAAACAGAGAGTTGGGAGAGTAAGAGGGAAGTGAAGTAAAGAGGAGAGAAATTGCTATGGACCTCCGTGATGCCTGAGATCACCGTACGAAACGTGGTAACAGAAAAAAATGCTAACACAGCGCTGATATTCTGCGAGGAAGTAGTACCTACTTCACGTGATGTACGCGTATTTGGCTCAGAACTTCTGGACCGGTTTCGGTAAACTTTTTTGTGTGTTTGAGCAAGTACCTGGAAAGTTTAGATTCAAAATTTAACCCAGCAGATAGCGTTACGATTGGCTTCTCAGGGTTTTTTGTTTTCAGGGCAGATCGTCTGTCGGGTCCGCAAGTTGTGCTTATTTATTTATTTTATTTATACATCATATACATACAAAGTGCATAGATTAAAGAAAAAATATCTTACTTAGCTCCTTCTATAATACGTGTGAACTTTAACAATGCCAAATATGATACTTCTCCGTGCAATGTATAAACATTTTTCTTCACATATTAATTTTTTTTAACCCTTATATGTCTCACTGCTGAGCATGGGCTTCTCCATTTCTGGAGGAACGGACGTTAAACCCACCACACTTGTCCAACGTGGATTGGCGGGATTACCAGACTCGGAATAAATATTAGTAATCCATACATATATTTATTCCGATGCGGGGATCGAACACGCGACCATTGACTCCGCGGGCGGAGGACCCATACGCTGAGCCAATTGGTCTTCAATTATTATTAATATAATATATGAATTTATTTCACATATTAATATAATATATAAATTTATATATGTATGTCATACATATACATACATAAGTATATTGCGTATAGAAGTATACTGCAAGGTCGGATGTGATGCAAGCCTCTTTACACCTTACACAATTTTAACTAGTTATAACATTTCAATGTCAATTTCAATGTACACATGATGATATAGAAAAATTTTTTATTCAACATTCAATTATTAATATGTTGAGTAGATATGTTTAGATCGGTCAAGGGCAGCTAAAAAAGGTGTTATGAATCGATCGGCAATCGAATTGCAACACTTCGCCTCCGAAATAAATATAAACCTAGGTCAAAATTACATGGTATAAAATAGAAAATATTTTAATTCTTTGCACGATACTCTTTTATCATATTAATCATACATAATGAATATTTCTAACAAAAATAAAACAATAAACGATTTATAAAGTCTAAGATTAATAAATTAACAATACTTAATTAAAAATTAATTAATCGGCCACCAATTAGCTTAGTGGGGGAGCTGCCGCCTACGGAGGCGATGGTCGCGGGTTCGATCCCCGCATCAGGATAAATATACATATGATAGATATTTAATCCGAGTCTGGTTACGCTGCCAATCAGCATTGGAAAAGCGTGGTGGATTATTGTCCGTTCCTCCAGAAATGGGGAAGCTCGTGCCCAATAGTGATAATTGTTTAGAATAATTCCCGCCGCCGAATTCTATTCAAAGAAAAGTTTCCTCCCCACCGTCTGGATGAGTGGCGATCAACTACGGTGCGCTTCTCTAGAAACTTCTTTCCACGCACCACCACTCTGTGGAACGAGCTACCTTCGACGGTCTTTCCGAACCGATACGACATTAGCACCTTTAAAAAAAACAAGCCTACAAATACCTAAAAGCCCGGCAACGCTTCCGTGACTCCTGCGGTGTCACGGTTGTCTATGGGCGGCGTTGATTGCTTTCCATCAGGCGGCACGCATGCTCGTTTGCCCACCTATCCCATAAAAAAATATATATGAGTTGTGAAAAATAGATAAATTAAACATTGATTTGCTTGTTCGTCGTTGTGATGTTCGTCCACGACATAGTGTAGACATTAGTGTGATTTATTGTTTTGAAATAGACAGTTTACAGCTTATTAGTTTTATTTTTTTCAAATATAATTGAAGGAAATAGGAAACTCAACAATAATGCATTGTAAACTACTCTGATTACTACGCGTGTAACTCTGGAACAACGAAAACCTGGCAGACTTGTTTAATTACGGAAATAAACATGGTCACAGCGAGTTTTCATTTGTAGCCGTCGGCAGTTCCGCTGTTTCATATGAAGAAACTTTATCCCATACAAACCATCCACACTAACTGCGAACATTGTAACCGTTGAAACAGTAGAACTTCACAAATTCTAATTTCCTCCTCTCTTGGTTTGTGTAAAAACATATCGCTTTTGAATTGCTAATTGTAATACATAAAAATAAATTATCTATTTGCAATTTCGATATCAGTCAGATAAATTATGTTTATGACAATATAATCATTCAAAGAAGGAAAGTTTATTTATGAAAATATAATCAGTTAAGGAAATAAAGTTTATATAGAAAGTTATAAGTTTTTAAAAAATATATAGAAAGTTGAAATATAATCAGTCAAATAAATAAAGTTAATTTATGACAATAACATTAGTAGTAACCGAATAAAAACAAACGAATTATTGTCTTTAAAACAAATTTAAGTTTTGGTCGGACTATAAATCCTGAACTCGATTGTTGGAAGTAAGGTACACTAACCATTCAGGCAAGGGGTCCTCATTATAATAAGACATTAATAATCGACGTAACGGTGCTCCGCAAAATTATAACTTGTTTACGCATAGAAATGAAAGTAAAGCGATTCGAATACACCACATTAAATATTTAAAATTGCATGCGGGTCCACCACACTTATGTCTTCATCGGTTCAAGTGAAAGTGATCGGCTATATTAGCCTGGAAACAGCGTATTAAGCTCACTTTTCCGCTCGCCTAAAAGCCACGCTATTGCCTGCACATATATTTTTTGCTTCCTTCTTGATTGTTTTCCATCGCAAAATTTTTAACTTACATTTATTCTATTATACTACAGTATTTTTTAATTGTTATTGAGAATAAATTTCAGGCCTGCATATGCTATGCGACTTTTATAACTTGCTTACCTGTGGCGCGTTACTGCGATTACAAACATTACTTATGTCACCGATACGAACTGAAGTGTCATTGTTTGCATGAATTTCGATTATTATTTACATATATTTATATTCGATTATTATTTGTGATTACACGCGTGCCACCTATCGTAGAATAAATGTATTATTCCAAAAAAATATATATATATATATATATATATATATATATATATATATATATATATATATATATATATATATATATATCAGAGGGCTATGGATAGGGCTATGTTCGGAGTTTCTCTGGAAAGAACTCGGAATGAAGAAATTCGCCGAAGGACCAGAGTCACCGACGCAGCTCTTCAAGTTAACAGACTAAGGCGAAAATGGGCTGAACACATTTATATCGACAACCGTTGGGGTAGACGAGTGCTGGAGTGGAGACCGCGTCTCGGCAAACGTAGTGTGGGACGCCCCCCTGCTAGATGGAGCGACGATCTGCGTAAGGTGGCTGACAAAGACCAAATGCGTGTAGCCAAACATCGGGCTAGGTGGCACGCCTTGAGTGAGGCATATGTCCAACAATGAATGTAGTATACCACGCATGCGATCACCTACTTTATAAAGTAAGTACTTTCTATCAATTAATAACAATAAGTCGTGTTGTTGTTACTATATGGATCACTTTACATTTCATATTCAATATTAATTTCTTATGTCAGGAAAGGTGACATATCCCTCGAAAGACGTCAGTCGATCTAATCTTGTTTTTATGTGAAAAAAAATATTTCTTTCTATTTACATACATTAGTAATACACTTATTTCAATATTACTAAATAGTTTTAACGTGAGAACTTACTTTGAACAACAGTACATATATTTGCATTTTTTAATTATCTTAAAAACGTCAAATTCCATACACAATATAATATTATAAGTATGTATGGGGTGTACATTGATAGTGGTAGAGCCACGCTGTAGACCAACACTTTGTCAAGAATGGCTAATATTTGTCCGTAGCATGAATGGGCCGACTCGCCCGGGGAAGTACCACACTCCCACAGAAAACCGGCGTCTGAGTGGTAACTTAGCTACCGCGTTTCGTACAGTGAGCGGCTTAGTTCTGGAGGCCCAACATACTCCCCCTCCCATCCCTTTCCTACCCTCTCCCACTTCCTTTAATGACACTTTCCTTAAAGGTCGGCAACGCATCTGCAATGCCTATGGTGCTGCGGATGTCTATAGGCGGCGTTGATTATTTATTTTTGGAAGACAGATTTAATTATATCCCCAACATAAAGAACGTATACGGAACAAACAATCAAAAATGTAATCGTATAGATTTGATTCCAAATCTAAATATTAAACAAATTTGACAAAGATAGTTTCACCAGTTCAACAAATGCGAGGTGCACACTTCACACGAGTATGTTTAGAAATAAAACATGGATACCGTTTCGTGTTTACTACGAGATAAAAATTTTATAGAGAGCGTTTCAATAAAACAATAAACTTCAGTCGTGGAGTATTATACAATCTTTTCAAAATCCTACAATACGTCTTTGAATAGTATTGTTATGATTCAATAATGTAGCGGAAAAGTTCTATTGCTTATTTTTATATCAATATATCGACGCAAAAATCCGAATACGCTGTAAATGCACTTTCAGTGGCCTTTCTGAACCGATATAACATTGACACCTTCAAAAAACAAGCCTACATATACCTAAAAGGCCGGCAACAATTCCGTGTCTATTGCGGTGTCAGGGCGTCTAAGGGCGGCGTTGATTGCTTTCCATCAGGCGGCACGCTTGCTCGTTTGCCCTTCTATCCCATAAAAAAAATGACACAGAAAAATATATATCACATATTCAAATCAGAAACAATACTGCGTCGGATGGCCTGAGCCTCACAGCCCACAGCCTACCATTAGAAAATTTAGTACATCGTTGCAACTGACTATTTTTGGGTGATCAGATACAATTTTTCTAGAAATTTCAAAAATTATTTTGGCTTCGGTGCTAAGTTTTCATTTTGTGATATAAAAGTATCAATAATATCAACAGCTCATTATTTTATGTACTTACTTAATATTTTGAAGCAGCAATAGTTCAATTGGTAAGGTATACGCTTATGATCTTAGGTCGTGGGTTCTACTATTAGACTATTTTCGTGCAACATATTTCCCTAGCTTATTTTAAAATTGTACTGATGATGTTACTACTTGATGTTACCATATTTTTACAACAAATTCTACATTCAACAAAAATTTCACCAACATGTAAACATTTCAAAATTTTTATTAAAAAAATAAATTACATAAATATATAAATAATATAATAATTAAAGATAACATGTATCTTTTTTTGATATTGAATCTAGTTATTGAGTTCAAAGCTGCTTTTCTTCTAGGCTAGTCTGGTTCATTTACAGATTTCTTCATTTCGAATTCAAAGAAAATCCGCACATAGCTCTCTCTATAGCTCTCTGATGTAAATGGACGATCAGTTTCCTCGTTTCAGCACCTTGACAGTACAGGCAGGATGTACGGATGGAAAACTCCAATCTTCAAGCTCTAAGGATCTTATCAGAATTGAGAGAATGAGGAATGAATTGAGGGAATTATAAGAAAAGAAGAAGAAAGAAACAAGACAGTATTTTACAATGAGTGTGTCTAAATGAATAGGCCCTTACAAGTAAGTGGTCGACTGTAAAACTATGATCCAACTGGCTATCCAGTCACATCAAAAAAATATTTAGGGTACAAAAAATTAACCTACTAGTTTACTTTATACATACTTTATTTAAACTTATCCTATATATCACAAGCTAACAATAAAATTTCAACAAAATAATTAAAATAAACAAGCCAACAAACATGTATCAGATATAAATTATTTAAAAAAAATATTTACTTAAATTAATAAGTATGTGTGAAATTATCTGTTTCTTTCAAATCAAACTCATTTAAAACTTAACACATTTGAAGTTTTTTATATGTAATATTTTCAATCAAAAAATATGAAATACTTTTTTAATTTTGTCATGCAAAGAGAAATTTTAAATGATCATTATCCAATAAAAATAAGATGAAACATTCACATTTTAAGTTGCCGGCATTTTATAATCGTAAAGATTGGTCAGTTTGTTTTTAAATTTCACAAACTTGGATATTTTTTTACTCGTCAAGCCAGTTACAGTTCGATTATTATCGATTATAAGAATTGGTTCAACCTTTTCCTTTTTGCTGATTTGTACCTTTCCTTCAACCGTATTCACAAAATAAACTGAAGGCAAATTTACATCATTGACATCATGGACATCCTGATCGGGGAAAACTACATAAATAACAGTCCTCAGAGAATCACCTTTTTTGCCAAGCTTGATGTTACTTGGTGCAATTGCAACTAATATATTATATGCATCAACCGGTTGTTTTCCAACTGGAATACGAATAAAGTTATCATGAACCCACATCTTTGGCTTATTTACTTCATTCGATTTCGAGTTTTTTAGTGGATAAAATATTTTCGCTATTTGATTAGTGCATCCACTTCCCAAGGCGTTCGGAAGAGCAAAAATTGGATCTGATAATTTGTCTCCCTGGAGTGATATTGGTGGTAAGTCTTGTGGAATTTTCGCAAAAAAAGCACCGAAAGCATTTGGTTTGGCTTCTTCCTCAGCCGAAAAGGATTTTAAGCTGAATCCATTGATTATAGGCATGTTTTGAATGGAAATAATTAAAAGAACAGACAGAAGCGTAAAAAAAATCTGCGAAAGAAAATAAACGTGTGTTTGTTATATTTTATTATTTTATAATAACTATATCAAATCACAGTTAAGATATTGACGAATTATAAAAATCATTAAAACGATGCATAGGCAGCAAAAATTTTAAAACTTTTATAAAAGTAATACTTTAATATTTATGTACATATGTAATTTCTATTTCAAATTTCGCTACAAAGCGCCAATACTAATCACGTGGTTTGTGAACAAGTGACGTAATGCACTTCGATTGGCATTTGTCGTCACGAGATTTGAAAGTAATATAATCACATTTCGATTATTAAATAAAAATCAAATTCCTTAAAAATGTAGAAAAATAAAATATAGGAAACTACCGTTTTGCGATAAAATTACGTATTTATTTCAATAAATCCACGTCCTTATTGATGGAAATACTTAGGAGAATTCCACTTACAGTGTCCAACTGAAGAGGTACAATTAACATGGCGACACTTTTCACACAGAAGTCAAACACGCACTGTTTTTGCTAATAATGTTTAGGTCCATCGCATTCATTGTCACATTGTTTTGAGATCCAAGTATGTTTAGGCAATATTCAGGAAGCTTCTAAATTAAACAATGATTATGTGCTGTATAATTAGACTACACTTTATATATTTTTGCTTAAGTAAAATTAATTACACTTATTGTCCAATGATGGGGCTGCCACATATATGTTTGGCTTAGTTATTTATTCCGAGTGTTTCACCAATTCATCTTAGACAAGCGTGCTGGGTTAATATCCGTTATTCTAGAAATAAGAAGACCCAGTTTTGATACGCTTATCGAGTGTGAAAAAACCGAAAAGTATCAGAGTAGATAAATACTAAAGTTAAGATCAGTGACTAATGTAGTGTGGAACATCCCCTAGCTATAAGGAGTACCGATTTTCACAGGGCGTTTTGTATAATCCGGTTAGGTAACGCGCCATGTAGGAGAGAATTACCGCAAACAGATTATGATGAATATTAATTTTGAAAAATCTATTTTCATCGGCGTCACGGCTCGCTTCACTATCTCTCTATGTTGTTAATATTAACAATTTTATCCTAAAATATATTGGAATTTCATTTTACATTTTGAAATTACCATAAAGATAACAATTTCAAATTTTAGATTATTTTGTTTAAACTTATATATTGTATTTAGTTTTTAATTAATATAAAAAATAAATATTTCTCATTATGCGTATCAAAAGTCTAGTAAACATAATTTTTTGCACTGAATAATTTATTTAGTCATTATCATAAATTATCTACATAATAAACTTTGTAAAGTAGCATTTTCTTTACCTTCGCAATAAATATGTCTATGGTGTTAAATGTTGTAAAATACTGGGCTAAACTGAATTAGGGATATCGGTTTTCCATAAATCTCGATGTTTCAAGGCACTAACCGAAATAAATGTATACGACCTCTATATATTAGACGAACCGTTCCCGAAGTTGTGACATGATTTTATAAACGTAATTATTTTTTTATGGAAGACTAGCAATGCCCTAATTTTAAAACGGCACAATAATTACGTATACATATCTAATTAGTTATATTTATGTATAATTTAAAAATTACATTAAACAGGTTGCTGGTCAAAAATCAGCTCGAAAGACTTTATGTCTATTTTTGTACATTATCGCACCTGAGTCACATGACAAAATCAATTCTGAGATCGAAGACATAGAAGACATTTTATAACATAAAATTGTTACACGTATTTTCATAAACCTGTTATATTATAAAATAAGATTTCGGTGGCGCCATCTAATTTGACTTTTTAAGATCAAAAATGAAAAAAATGATTTAAAGAGCACGTTCTACATTTAATAACAATACAAATACACACTACATAGAATAATACAAATATTCATATACACATTTATTTATATATGAGTAATATAAATAATGTTTGTGTTTGCATATTTAAAATTCAAATAATATCAATAAACTAAAAACATTTAATTGGATTCATATAAAAAGTAGCACAATAAATGCTTTCCCGATTAATGAACTATCTCTTTAATGAGATTTAGCTTCTGTCTTCGCCCTCCAATTTTCACTCCACTTTAGCTTTAAAGCAATAAATTCAGAGCAGCGTGGAGTTGATTGAAAATCATTGGGTGCCGATTTTTAAGAAGATTTCATCCTTTTTTCATTACGCTTTGTTATATAACGAAATTCATTTGCAATATATTAAAATCTAGAGTCATCTTTATTTGTGTTTGTGAAATTATAACAAGGTTTTGTAATACAATTCACTCCGCTTACTTCTATCCACTATATTGTTATATTATACTAAACAATCTCTATGTGCCTCTAGGCTGAAAAAAATATACTGTAAGGTATATATATCAGAAAAGTTGAAGTAACTGTTTACAAAATGCAACTCTTGTCTCTAAACCGTAAAAACAATCCCTGGTCCACGTCACATCGAACAAACCTAAATAAACATGGAACCTCCTCTCCTCTACTCTAGCTTACGGAATTTACCTTCATTGGAAAGAGAAAGTACAGTCTGCGGGATACTTCAAACTGTGTCGCAACATTGCGAGCTGTTATTTTAGAACAGGTAAATGAATCTGTTATTTACTGGAACAGGAACAGTGTAACAAGTTTCATATTTTACCTGTTATATACCCCCCTACTTTATACTATTATATTGCCATTGTACACAAAGCTATGTGGTTATTGGCAAAAAATAGGACCATCAAAATCCTTCACACGGTACTCATAAGTGGTGACTGTGGGAAAAAATAAAATAGTTTTCGAGAGCGTAGCGTTGTTGATTCAAAGGATTTTATAATTTCTTTAGAAAATTTCGCATGTTGCAGACTGAGGAAAATAACAATAACGGCAATTATAACACGGCAACAAAGATTGCTTTAAACCCTGGTGAAACGACGGATAACGTATTACGAAACCAAAAAACTAGTAGCGATCTAAGGCAATTAAGTAACGCAGAGCCTTGATATGAACTGCTATAAAAGCAGAGAAGATGGGTCGTTCATTTAAAAAATGACCTAGTACTCATGGATATTTCTCGTGAGACGTCTCTTGAATCCGGTTTTTTGCACTCACTGACGGGTGTATATATATTTTTTTTAACAACCCATATATGTCCCACTGCTGAGCACGGGCCTCTCCATTACTGGAGGAACGGACGTTAACCCACCACGCTTGTCCATTGCGGATTGACGGGGTTACCAGACTCGGAATACATATTTGTAATCCATACATATATTTATTCCGATGCGGGGATCGAACCCGCACCATTGACTCCGTGGGCGGAGGGCCCCGCCACTGGGCCAATCGGTCGTCGGGTGTATATAAAACATATCGTCGGGTCGAAAACCAAACGGTAACTTTCAATCCGCCTACACTATATACACTTGTTATATACACACATACACTTGTTATAGCATTATCCCTGACAAATTGTCAAAGGGGACAATGTCAAGTGCTAGTGCAAGTGTCAAGCTACGACTATAATGACTTCATTGTCACTAAAATTTCTCTTTATCTTTCTATTTTTACTTCTTTTGGTTTTAAGTCGTAGAGAAAACCGAAATTAAGTCTTTGTTTATCAACCTCGATCGCATTAATATATATTGTATAATAATGCTAATAGATGGTTTTATTTAAAAAGTGTTTAGTACTTTTATTCAATAATTTTATTTTTATTCCTAGCATTGCTATAACGTGAGCTGTATGAATGAAAAAATCTGTAAAACAGCGTACAAATAAGCTATTTTTTTTTCACTCATATAAATATAATTACTTTTAAATAATATTCAAATTCGACGTCAACGACTTAAAACCTGACGTCATAAATCCAAGTGCCAAAAGCTACAATTTCACAATAGGGCTTAATATCTTCAGGGAACAGTATTTTACGATTTGACATTATTCAGGTCCATAAGCGGGTGGGTGAAATAATAGCAGAAATTCAAAGGATATAATTTAAGCGTCATTATCAAGATAGCTAGTTAATTTTACAAATATAGCACAAAGTAAAAAGTTATTTGGATTCTAATCTGGAACATTTAACCTTAATTAAGCTTAGAAGTTAAACGATGTCATTGTTTGTATCTTTTTTTATTTGTAGGCTGTTGGCCTGCCAGTATACGACTTTCAAAACAATATAACACCGCTAAAGTTGTCATGCCACACCAGCACCGGTCTTGTGGTTTCAATGATTGAATGAGGTACAATTGAATGAGATCCAACACTGTACGCAAAATATGACTAACCTAGCTTCATCTGCGATGCTGCATCTCCAGATATACAGGATCTTTATGTTATTTAATCTCAGTATTCTCTGTTAGGAATAGCGTTTGCGCCGAAGATATCTAGGACATGCCGACATCACTTGATGTGAAATTGTCAATTCGAGCTTTTTATGTCATCAAGTTTTGAAAAACGTCAGAATAGAACACGAAAAATAATTAAAGAAATCAATAAATGAAGCGCAGAATTTATTCCAATGTGACATAAATGGTAAAGTAATATTTTTAATTTTTTTCACTTCACCGTTCACAATAATAGTAGCTGTTAAATGAATATATAGAGTTGAGAATCCTACTCCATTGTTTTCCTTGGGTGTGGCCATATCCAAAAGAATTACAATGATGGTAATAATATTATATTTTGCTAATGAATATGAGAGTCAGTGTCAATGGAATCCGAAAATCAATATTATCGGATACATGAAAAAGGTATAAATAATAGTTTCCTTATAGTTTACTCCTTATATAAAAGTTTAATTATAGTTATCAGTAAAACATTTCAAAGATACTATTATATAATTTTTGTACATTTCCAATAATCTGAACAATTTAATAGAATTGTATTTCGGAGAAAATATCATAGTAATTTAATCACTTTCAGAACCTAATGAAAATATCTCAAATATTCTTTTTTGCACTTAAATCTCATCAATATTACCTTTTTTGACGTCTATCACAAGATACCCTGGAGGACTACAAGCTCGATAGTTTATTTTTACGTTATGTATTTCCATTATCAAACACGTCCACATACTAAATTTCACTAGCTGAGATCTTAATACGACATGAAAGGAATACGATCGCCGCAAATTAAGTATTATATCGTTTATAAGACTAACAGATTATATAAAATACAACGAACCGAAAAATATTTCACATTAATTGCCTAAAGGAGAAAATAAAACGGGAAAATAAATAGAATCGCGACTTTTCCCGCCATCTTACATCGGTGGAGTTGTGTTTTTATTTCATTTTTATAATCTTATTTTAGTGAAGTGATAAGAAATAAATGCGTGTATCGTTAAGTTAAATAAACTTTTTAAATTTACTGAAAAAGTTCATAGAAGGTTTCGGTGAAATGGCCAACATTTTATCAAGACGTAACGTGACAAGCTGGCTAAATATTTCAAGAGATTTGATATATTTCCATTTTATTTGACACTGGCATGATATTTTTAACTAATTACCATCCAAGAAAAAAAAGATATTTCTGTCATATGGAACTTATAAACGCACAATCGTGAATGCAGCCACTAGATAAAACTGGATCCCAGCTACTTCATTAATATAAATCGGATTTTAAATTGCTAAATCCCTCTTTCCCATATTTCCACGATTAAATACATATACGACAAATCTCAATGTTATTATTTCCTTCATTACATACTGTGCAACAGTAAATAATGTTTGTGAATGTACAGTTGGCAAAATAAATTCCTCTCTCGTATAGGCTGATTGTCCTATTATGTGCTTCCGTTCGCACTTTAATGCGATATGTGCGTTGTTAGCACTGAGAGCATGGCGCATTCGTTACGTACACAATTTCGGACTTTTGTTTCATTATAGCAAAAATGGCTATTTATAAAACTGACATCGTTTTTTACATTAATCTTTTGGTCTGTATTATCTTCGTCTGCAGTGAGCTTGGTGATGCATGTCCAGCGGTGATTGTCTGGTGATCCATTTGCCCGTTCACCAACGTCCTCCACAAAAAAGTTATACTCAGATTTTCAATTTGAATATCTTCTTCTTAGTGTGCCCCTCCAACTAGTGAAGGTTGGCAGACAGCTCTAAATACTTTTTTTCTGTCTCCAGCGAGGATAAAAACTTGGGCAGCGCTTGCTATCTCGGTCCACTCTCGGATGTCTCTTAGCCATGGCTTTTTTTTAAGACCAACTTTCCTTTTTTAAGGCAACGTTTCCCATCATCATGAGTTGCAGGAGCTCATATCTAGGATGCCTAAACAAGTGTCTTAATCAGCAACTTGCCTTTGCTTAATGGCTTTCAAAAGCTTACGTTTCTGATCAACTCGTTCGTAACTTTGAATATAGTTGATCACTATGAATGAATTCTTGAAAATTCATTTCCTAAAGGGATTTAAAAAAGAATGAATATTTCATTATTTTACATCAGACTTTTAATAAAATACAATCAGAAAAAGAAGCAAAACACAAAGACAGTAATAACTTTTGCCTTTGACATATTTTGTACGATTTGGTTCAGTGGTGCGGATAGAACGATGAATAAACCTTTGGATAGACAATGAAACCATCAACATCCACTAACACAAAGCAAACGCCAATTATTATTGAATATAATAAATCTTCTTACAAAGAGATGTTGTCAATACAGTGGACCCGACAAACGTTTTGCAGGGCGATATCGAATTATGGAATTTGCCGGATTATAGTCCGGAATATTTTCAATAATGGTGTGTGGTAATAATGGTGGTGGTGGTAATAATGGTGGCGCGAAATTACGAAAACATAAATTACAACTTGTCCAATCATGTATTATATTAGTGAATATTTGCTGAAATTTTTATGTATAGTGATAGGCGTGTTGGATTACTAGGGCGCCGGATTAGCCAGGGTTCGGATTATTGCGGGTCCAATCTATTTAAATAATTTACAAAAACTCTCATCATCCAACTATTTTGCGTGTTGCAAAAACTATTTGATAACCCAAATGCGAAATGTTTGTTTTCTAAACCATAGAGTTTAAATGTTTATATGGCTTACAGGTAATTATTTTATAATTGCACCCACAACAAAAGGAGTCGTAGTATGGGTCTGTGTGTAGTGTTTTACTGCTTTTCGTTTTAATTTTTGTTATTTTTAACGGTACACGGTGCAAGTACAATATCGCAAAACAGCAACTTAATATCTTTTTTGAAGTATGCATTTAGTGAACCATGACATCCAGTAGCTGAAAATTTCCTTAACACTCAATTCTATCAACCTTACATTCTCAAATGCAGGCATATATCTAAAGTGCCGATGACAAAGTGAATACTGGGATAGGGTAACTCAATTTCCTTTCTCCTTCCTTTATGTTCTTCTTCCTCACCCATCACTACCTTCTTCTCTTTCATTAAATTCTTCTCTTCCATTA
>JASFAT010002581.1:0-104747 GCA_031353405.1 Baronia brevicornis | reverse complement strand
TGCACTGGTGCAACATATAAAACATAAAATGCTATTATATGTAGTAGAACAGACTCGCTGGCATTAAATAGCAAATTATATTCCTTTCATTCATTTAATTTTAATGAAATATATAATTTGAGACAATCCACTCTTGAGTGGTGAACTCACGGCTTTCGGAGTCACAGAGTTGGTCGCAGGTTAATAGTGGGAAGAAATATATATATTTCGTAGCATCATAAATATATTTCGTAGACGTATTTTTTTGGTCTATACATATTACATTTTTATGCATGTTATGCTATTATTGTAACTTATTTTAAAAGGGCGCGCGTCACATCTTCTCTGGTGCCGTGGGCAAGAACATCGCGAACCCCACAGCCATGTTGCTGTGCTCGGCCAACCTACTGGCTCACGTCAACCTGCACTCCTACTCCAAGATGATCAAGAACGCTATCAACAAGTCAGTATTATTTAATGTCTTTTTTATGGGATAGGAAGTCAAACAAGCAGGCGTGTCACTCGATGGAAAGCAATTAATACGACATTGAATCCTTCATAAAATATACTTACTCGTATCTTAATAGGTCGGCAACGCATTTGTGCAGCGTTTTAGCAATTAACACAGCCCATAGACATCTAAACATTTAGATGTCTATGGGCGGTGTTAATTGCTTTCCATCAGCTGATTCGCTTGCTCGTTTGCCTTCCTATCTTATATAGTAAGTTAAAAAATATATATTATATATAAACTCCTTTACAAAAAACTCTTTTGAAAGAAAAATCAAAATCGCTCGGTTTGATTTTTCTACATTATTGGTAATAATTTATTAAAATAGTGAGGGCTTTCCCTAAATAGTGTTTTTTTAGGATTTCTATCATGTAAACTAGTATTATGCGGCACTATTATGTTTTTGTTTGAATACAGTCCACATCCCTATTCAGGTTATGCTGTTTCAAATGAGCGCCACATTTGTACTGTACTGTGTATGTGAGTTCATATGAATGTTTATATTAATATCCGTTATTATATATCACATATGTACCATGTATGTTCATTTTTATGTTTGTTAATTTTATTAATCACTGTTTTCTCTCACTATAGAGTATTGACAGACGGCAAGGTGAGAACGAAAGATTTGGGTGGACAGTCCACAACCAAAGACTTCACGTACGCAGTTATAAACAGCCTTGCATAAGTGAAGGTGAAACCAAAAATAGACAAAGTCACGCTCATAGAGCTATATCATAAGGATAATTTATTTTGTATTTATTTAATATTTGTGATCGTCAATTATAATTTTTGGTTCATTTACAACCCCAGTATTGTTTATTGATTTTATGTAGTACTCCACTATTGTTTAAACATTTATTTTATGAGTACATTGAAAATGTTACTATTGTAAATAAAAAATACAAATGTTGCCTATTGTTTTATTAGAATATATATCCTTATGAACGCTGAATGAATTAACAGACTGTATGAATGATTTTATGTTTACAATAGCAGCTTTTAGATTTTCTTCATGAAAAGTTTTCTTTTCTGTTAATAGGCTTGAGGAATAACTCTCGGAATAGCTAGCTTCTTTACTCTATCCGATATAACATACTTCAGTGCATTTGGTGGTACCTGAAATATCATAAACATATAATTATTTTTCTTGAAAAAATACGATTATACATTGAATAGAAAAGAATTGCTTTGACTTCAAACTAAAATAGTTTGATTTCTATTTCGACCGTTTCTGTAGAGTGGAGGCTCTTGTAGCATAAATAAAAAGCATTAGTATTGTAGAGTCCTTGTATATTACTGAACTGAACTGATCAAATAACTATATGACTGAACTGATCAAATAACTATATAATTGATTATTAATGGAGTCAGGCGTTACTTTGCGGAAATCCATCACTATATGGACAGTCAAAAGTTTTACTTAGCTAAGATCCGCGACAAGCAAAACAATAACAGAAAATTAATAATGTGTGTTTTTCCGTTGGGTTTAGTGGATTATTTGGAACTTTAAACCAAAAACTTACCGAAAATCGGCCATCAACTCTCCACCCACCAACCACTATACACAACGCCAAACACACACTATCACTTTTCCATCTTGTACACGACACGTGTTTCGCCCCAACACGAGGCATCTTCAGGTATAGTAGACTCTACGGAAGACAACCGAAAAGTCTTTTCGGTTGTCTTCCGTAGAGTCTACTATAAAAGTCTTTTCGGTTGTCTTCCGTAGAGTCTACTATACCTGAAGATGCCTCGTGTTGGGGCGAAACACGTGTCGTGTACAAGATGGAAAAGTGATAGTGTGTGTTTGGCGTTGTGTATAGTGGTTGGTGGGTGGAGAGTTGATGGCCGATTTTCGGTAAGTTTTTGGTTTAAAGTTCCAAATAATCCACTAAACCCAACGGAAAAACACACATTATTAATTTTCTGTTATTGTTTTGCTTGTCGCGGATCTTAGCTAAGTAAAACTTTTGACTGTCCATATATATAATTGAACTGATCAAATAACTATATAATTGAACTGATCAAATAACTATATAACTGAACTGATCAAATAACTATATAACTAAACTGATCAAATAAGTATATAACTGAACTAATCATTTAAAGAATAATTTTGCACGTCTACGTACTATTAAGACAGGTTACTTGGACGGTAGTCCACGACTAATTCACAATCGGCGTGCAGTCATATGAGATTTGTGCATGAGGCAAAGATAGTTACATATATGTGTTGTATGCATACACTATAATTACCTTTATCGGATCTCTGTAAGTTGATTCCTGCGACAGTCGCTTGTAGATCTTAAAACGAGGTAGCATACTAATCTCTTTAAGCCTTGGTAGAAGGATTTCTAGTGGTTTGCGTGGCCCTCTCTGTTAATAAAATGTGTGTTTTAGTAAGAATCGAAGGAATGGTGTTTGAATACAGTCCTCTATGATGCTGATATCGACAGTAAAACTTATTAATGAACGAAATAATAGAAAGTAATTTTAGCCAAATTACAAAAAGAACAATTATATATGAATAGCTTATTTTTAACGTACTCCTTCGTCTGAAATAAATAATAGAGCTACAAATTTCAATTTTTGCAATTTCGGATTAGGTATCAAAAAAGCAAAATGAACCATTCATTCATTTTATACATCAATCATTCATTCAACGTTTCGTTATACGCTATTTATCATTTTGCCAAGTGTGATTATGTAGCAAATTTTGATCCAAATATCTAATGTATCATTTACCTTTAATGGTGGCGCTCTAAAATCTCTTTTAGGATGTGCTATCTGACCGATATAATCCATGTGTTTCTTCCATTCGCTTTCGGTCCAACCCCTTTTCTTTTTCACATCTTTGGTGTCCTGTTTTTTCAAGTCCTTCACGCAGTTGGCTAATTTTGAGTACATCGTAGCGTTGGCCGCTTCTATCATGCGATCTAAACGCTGTAAACGGTCTTCGCTGAATTGGTTCTTATACGCTCGCTTTGTAAGGATTAAACGTCTGGAAAGATTTTCAGAAGTAAAAAGTTTCAAAATTAAATTACACAATAATTATGTTATATTAATTCTTAATATTAAGGAATATGGAACGCTTTTAATTTATTTCACGCTTTAAATTGGTTTAATTTATTTCGTTGTAACATTCCTCGAAAATTTAATGATATCATGGGCGTTCTATACTTTGGGCCAAGGTTGTATATTATATATTTAACATGAAATAGAGTAAAATCAATACAGATATTAGTTCTGTTATAGTGAATTTGAATGTCACACAGGTAATTTTAAAATGAAAATTTAAGCTTGTAAGTAGATATCAACATAACAACAACAGCACTTACCGTATATATGGCCAAGATGCATCATTAACCCTATCTGATATATGTGCCCTTAAAGCAGATTTCCGTATACCTCTTGGCGTAAACTCAGGAAGTCCTTCGCCCGTGTCGATAATATATCTCTTAGGAACACTCAGCATATTGAGCCTTCTGGCAATTTTATATGGATATGTACTTGTGGGAGGATCAATCTTCGGTTTACCCATTTTGGTATCTAGCTATTCAGAGAGTTATGGCGGGAATATTGTTGCTGGTTTTTGATTTTACATTTTGTTGTTAATACTGTGGAAATTACATTGCTTTGGATTGCGTGGCAACAATGTTTTTTGACACTGATTTTGAAGAGCTTGTCATTTTCATTTTTTTTTATTGCTGTCTACATAAATTCTGACAAGCCATATAAATATTTTTTTTTTATTAAAGCAAATGGCTCATTTGTATAATCAGTCATTAGTGTCCAGTATAACACTATAAACAAGCGAATCTATGTTGAAATGATTCCACGTGTTGGAAGCATTTAAGGGATTTTTTATCTAGAAAAAAAAGGACTATCGTCATATGCAATAGACATTTCTATTAAAAACTCCCTTGATTATACCTCATTTATCACTTCGATGACACATCTGGTTTAGTCGAAATATTTCGGATCGGAACAAAAATTAACCTAGTTTGACCTTGAAGAGATTGGAAGGAAACTCTAGACGATTCTCAAAGTGGTCGACATAAAAAAGTTTGGCAACCTCTGCTCTAGACTGAGGTATACAATCGGCCAGGGCCGCAAAACAGTGTCGTCCGCCGATTTCTTTTCCAAAACACCATGAAGAGGTCCGTCAGAGTCCCAAGTGCCTTAGGTGTTAAATGAGGTTAATTGGGATCATGTGAAAATCATTTTTAATTGCAATTAAATTAATAATATATATTATTCGTTATTTTTAAAAACAACAAAGTACAAACTTCTTCCACCTCTTGCTGCAATTCTTCAAGGTACATACATGCGAGTATAAAAGAAAAACAAAACGAAATAATCTCCAAAAAGTTTTAATATTTCCATCTTAAAAATAAATCCATTGATATTCCATCATAATTTAACAAAATACTGATCTCGTAACAACCGTTAAAAAAAACAGTCTTATTTCACATCTGTTTCACC
Source organism: Baronia brevicornis (assembly GCA_031353405.1). Classification (NCBI taxonomy): domain Eukaryota; kingdom Metazoa; phylum Arthropoda; class Insecta; order Lepidoptera; family Papilionidae; genus Baronia; species Baronia brevicornis. The sequence goes on along the minus strand of JASFAT010002581.1, from coordinate 99,766 downwards.
TATAAAACCAGTCATGTGAACCGTCTGTCTTGCGGTTACCCATCCGATATCCTTTCTATATAAAACCATGCACGTGTATAAATGATTAAAAATATTAAAATGGAACACGTTAGAGAAGTGACGTACCATAAAAGAAAATAAGCTTATATTCTATTTTATTAAAAATTAAATAATTATGTGATTAAAATTGTATAAGAAAGATTGAAGACTCTCTTTCGTAAATAAAATAATAAGTTCAAATTGTATGCTTAAAAATATATTAAGCATAAATAAAGATATTTTATTTGCAATTACAGATACAAATTAAATATAAAAATTAGTTGATTGTAATTCTAATAAGAGAATATATTTGTAGAAAATAAGGAAAACAAAATTATTATTAGTTTGGAAAATAATAATAATATCGTTTTTATTTAAGTTTTTATTTAATTATCTGTAAAATATTGTGTCAATCTGTATAATAAATGTGAAAAAAATGTGACAAAATTTTATAGGTGAAATAATAACAAATCAATCCGATAAATTGTCAAAAGGAATGTCGATTTGACAATGCGGCGCCAAAACATATGAAGGCTTCTGCCACATACATGGATGTAACAAACATATTATATAATTCATAAATTCTTTGTATATTATACTATAAAACAGTGTATAGAAAACTGATTCATAAATGCTCCAAAATATAGAAATTTATTGATAGTGTATACTTATATGTTACGATATAAGTTATTAATTGACATTTGTTCTTTAATTAAACGCAAAAATAAGTTTTTAATTATAATGACAACGCTATACAAGGCCTTTCCACATATAATGAACTAAGATTAGCAATAAATAAAATATTTAGTAACATTCACTGTATATGTTATTGTTACTATGTCTTCAATCAGATCAAATTATTTAATTATAAAAAAAACTTGTTATTACTATTGAATCGTCACTCTTTACAAGACGTTTTGAATAATAAACTTGTCAAGGAACTCTGAACACTCTGTGCAAAAAACTATGCATGAAATAAACTATCCAACCAAACTAAAAATATTGAGTGGATATACTAGTATATTATTAAGCTCATTTAAATAAACGTATAAGTCGACAAATAAATAACTAAGAAAAACAAAATATAGTTTATCCAAAGTTACGTACAAAGAAGTAACCTAACAAATATTGTATTATGAAAATATACTCTTGAAACATTGCAATTAGATAAATACATACGCCTCGTAGAGCACAGAACCACAGACACAGACAAAGCTGCTTTATCGACACAGCAAAAATAAAATGGCAACGATTCGAGTAATTACGCATCATAATTGTAAAAACCCGTTTATGTTTTGTAGTTGAATGTTATTTCTATTTGAATATGAGCTTTATCTTTATAGTGAATAACCACCAGATATGATATTGTGTAAGGTTTTCAATTTGAAGTATTTTCGCGCTCTATACATTTTGCTGTTGTATTTCTTATCTTCGGTCTGGTTGAAGATAGAAATTAAGATAAATTTTTAAGTAACATCAATTTTAAAAATACAAGACCTAATAATGTTTCGTCTCATTTTTATAAAATAAATTAAGCACAGTTTTTTCGACTTATCAACGCTTGTGTGGAAGAGTTCATATAAAATTTAGTAAAATAGGAAAAATATTGAAGTATTAAACAGTTTTGACGTGAGCAAAGGATGCGCGTGGAAAGATCTTGCAGCGATACCTTCATGCTGAGTTATTTGACATCAAGGGATGCGATGACTCCGGACTCGGGGTTCCCGGGTATTGGGCTGGTGTTGCTCTCTTCAAGGATTTCTTTCTTATTGAGCTGCTTTCTTCTTGAGTAGCTGTCAAATTTATGTTTTACTTAGTTATAAGCCTTGTTTAGTTAAATACGTGAAGCAATAGTAATTTAAATTGTTTATATCACGCTGCAAAATTAAGAAACAATATAGCCTGGAAGGAATTGTCTTTAACCTTGTTTCGAATGCTGCTAATTATTTGCCCAGAAAAAATATTGGGATGGTGGTGACATTACTTTTTTTACTTCTATAAGAATTTACTCTCCACCAAAACTGCCGTTTAACATTTATATCTGATTAGGGAATCCTGAAATTAAGCTGTAAGCTACAATATTTGTCGTAATGGAGAGGACCTTGTAAAAATGAGGACATCATTTTGTAAAATCGCTCAGTAATATTTTCATTTCGTTAGTATATGTTTATTACTCTCATTGAGTTTTTTCCACAAAATACTAGAATGTGTAATATTTTTTTAGTATAAACAAAGGAAACAAAAAACCACCACCAAAAGCATATTTGAATAGAAACCCGAGAGAATTTACAGTCACAGTGAAAAGAAGAACAAAAAATAAAAACGTATAGAAACGAAAAAAGTAGAGGAAGACAAATGATATAACAGGCACATTTAAAGAATATTTTGAAAGTTATTTCAATGAAATCCATTAATAAATCAAATACAGACTAGTTATATCTCTCGGGTTTTTATATAGTCTGTGAGTGCAAGCATTTCTCTGTAGTTAGTGAACCTTCACCGCCCTTCACCTCGTACCGTATTCTTTGATGAAGACATACCTCCCATACTAAGCAGATCGGTATGATAATGATGACGGGTGGTGACAATATTATATGGAAAATAAAAAAACATAATTAATATCAGTAATAATTACTCAAATCAAAATATTAAATAAGATAAAAAAAATATAAATTACATTTTTTTTTTACTTTTCGCAATTTAAATAGTTTATGTTACCAGCAAGAATATTTGTGTATTGAAAAAAAATTGTTTATGGTCAATAATTTTTGATGGTACAGGTTTAAGAATATCGATATTTTACTGAAACAGTAAAATATAATCAAATGTTTGAAATTTTCTTTAGTTAAAAGTTTTAAAATAATAGTCTGCAAAAAAGAGACGAAAATTGTGAATGCAGGACTCAAATAATACCATAATATATTAAAAAAATACCATGAGAACTTTTAATCTGATTACAGATAACCAAATAAAAATCAAATCCACAGTGGCTTTTTGTGTAAAATGGTATCCATGGCCCTGGGGCCTTTACAGCTTCCCAATGAAGAAGTTGTAAAAGCTTCAAGGTCTACAACACCATTCCGTATGAAAAACCAACAATGCCATCTTTGACTTATAAATAAATGCACATGGTTTTTTTCTTCATACAACGACCCCAGAACGACACACATTTGTTTTTTGTTCTGCCAAAAAGACGTCAACTGATTAGTGATCCCTTTTCTGCTTAAAAACCACACACGTCACACAATCTGGTTGAAAACTGCAAACATCACACAAATTAAATAAAAGAATAACTCACCATGCTTTTATCTTCTGGTAAATGTATATACATGTCATTGGGATGGGCGTCATGATGGCCACAGACACAGGAACAACTGGAAATAAATGCATGCATGACATTGAATATGTTAATTGATAAGTTTTAAAATGTTATTAATTATTTTGTATAATAAATTAATACACATTAATACAATTGGAGTTTGGAATTGGTACGATTGGAACTTATTACTGCATGCGATGGTGGTGTATCTAATTTAAAAAATTACACAATCTTTCGTTTTCTTATCACGATAAACCACGTCGAAGAAAACGAAAACACATAAAACCTCAGAGAAAAGAACGGCACGAAGCATAGAAACAAATTGACGGAAAAGAGAAAATTCGTGTTTTACGTCTCTTCGTACAATTTTTTGAAAATTATGTTTTATACAAACTTTGTCCTAACAATAACAAACAACAAATGGTTTTCTAATTTGGTGCAGCCGTTCTGAAGACAGCCCAGTGACCTTCGTTTCACCTACAATTTATTTAATTCAAATTAACAAAAATGATATCTCCTGGTATGTTAGTACTTAGATATGCAATACTTTTGAAAATCGCACAAAATAAATGACGGTTTTGTATAACAACACGTCTGTTAGACGATAAAATCATCAATAACGCCATCTATTGAAAGTAATTGGAAGTAAAAGGAAGAAAAATAATTTTTCATTTTTCAAGCTGTTCTTTAATGTTTTCCTTATACATTTTATTATTCGTAAACCTTCCCTATATTATAGCGAGCAAAATAAAAAAAATATTCATATCGGTCGAGCCGTTTTTGAGTTTTAGCGAGAGAGAATAGAGAATAACTTTCCATTTTTATATATACATATTTAGAAGATATGAGATAGTTACCGGTGGTGAGGTCAGCCTCGGGCTGTGGTAGCGCATATCGCAGCAGGAAGATTGCGATGCCGGTGTTTTGTATGCCGGTCTCGATGGAAATGGCCAACGCGTCCGGGTGGGGCTGGCGGCATATACGCGCTAAAGCGTAGCCGAACGCGTAACCCAACCACGGTACACCCATGCCCGCCACTATGATCTGGAATTAGACGTGTATGTCGGCGTATTAGAATTAATATCGTTATCTAATTATTTTATGATATGAACAAAACTAATTTTATTTGTATTTTGCGCCATCTGTTGGCAGATTATGTAAGGATAATGTTGGTTTATATGAAATAATTATAATTGTTATTTGTGTGAAATAAATTATTTAGAATTATCTAAAATTCATACAAATATGTATTTTGAAAATTGAGCTGTATTTTAAAAATTGTTTCGCAGTAATTTCCTTTGTTTGTAAATAAGATATTGTTGGTATGTTCTACTAGGCAAATCTATTTTAGTAATAAGTCTTTGTTCGTCTTCTTGACTTTGTATATAAAAACTGGTTTCATACATTGTCAAACGTCGAATAATAGTATCATCGCGTTTTTTTTCAAAAAACAATCATTTCTTTTTTTAATCTCGACTGCACCGATTAATCTTCTTCGTGTCGTCTCACTTCTATGTAACATCCATGTTATTTTGGCACTGTTCAAAGCCATCAATTCAAATGATGAAGAATGAATGATTTCACAACTTGAGACTGTAATCGCCGACCGCATCGATTAATCTCCATCGTGTTTTCTCCATTCTACGTGAAATTGGCGAAATTATCCATGCTGTTTTGGGACTATTGAAAGATATTCATTTAAATGAATGAATGAATGAATGAATGACTCTGAAAAACGACAAAAAACGCTGATATCCTCTTATTATACACTCTATAGTGGTAAATGTTACCTACCTCCCAAGTGAACAGCTCGAAGATATAAAGGTTGGTGACGATGGCGAATATAATGATGAATAGGAGCAGGGTGGTGGAGAACGGCTTCAGGATGCGCACCATGAAGCCCGCCAGGCGCGGCGTCCAGCGCTGCATGCCCAGTCCGATGGCTAGCGGCACGATCAGCCCCACCACAAACGTTGCGATGCGCGCGTACGGCACGCCGATATTCGCATTGCGGAACACAACTTGCCCAAGCGAAAACAACCACATGGGCATGAAACCTGCAAAATAGGCATTCTTTTATTCATTGAAAGGAATGAAAGCTAGTAATCAGGTTAATGGAGCCCTGCACTCCTTTATGAACAGTTAGAATGTGTCTCCCATCTCCTTACTCCTTTCTGTTAACTAAGGTTCTACTAATTATGGCTCTAATTTTTCCCTTAAATTATTATGCTGATGTGTGTAACTCAGACTTCACTGTTACTTATCTCAAGATCATCTAACACATTGGTACGTCTCCTAAATGATAGCATCAGATACATTTATGGTCTACGAAAAAACGACCATGTATATCATTTTCGATCTCAACTTGACTGGCTGACTGTTCGCCAACGCAGAGAGGTCAGAATACTCTGCATCCTTTTCACAGTTTTAAACGATCCATGTGCATCTGAAATCAAAGATCCTGGGGGTTTCTAATAACATCTATCTCCGATCCACGGATAATCTTAAATTTCTTACTTCTTCACACCACACTGGCTTTATCTCTAAATCCTTCGTCTCAACGGCTATAAAGCTCTGGAATGGCATTCCTCTTGATATTAAAAAGCCTCAAATAAATTCTTAAAGTCAAAATCCGACAATTTTTGAAGTTCTTTTTATAAGGATGAGATTACTTGCTGCAAGGTGAATATTTCTTTTTTTCAATGTTTACGTCTGATGGCAGGACGGAGTCGACTAAAACGTCAAAACTCTCGGTATACCGGATTGGAGGGAGAAAGCGAGAAATAGGTCGGACTAAAGGGGAAGTTCTAGATCAATCAAAGGTCCACCCGCGGCTGTAGCGCCTTTGATTCATTATAGCTCAATTGGTAAAGATTACGCTTACGATCTAAGTGTCAGACAGACAGACAGATACGTTCATTTCAATATATTAACATCAACACTTCTAATATATTTATAGTTAGAAAGTAACATTTATATAGAAGAAAATGAAATTATTTTATTATTTGACGTACTTACCGAAGGAAGCAATAGTTGATATTGAGGTCATAGCTAGCGAAAGGTCAAGGTTTCCGCCCAGGATAAAAGTCCAGATGTTGGACGCCCCACCGCCGGGAGCTACGCCCGTGAAGAACATCCCCAGACGCATCTCCGGCAACGTGGAGAATATGAGGAAACCCAACCCGAACGTCATCTGGAAACGTTTTAAATAGTTCAGACCCGATATACATACTTACCATAGGTGTACAAACATATGCGTTTTTGCTAAAAGCATATTCTTAATAGGAAATATCTAGTATAACAATCTAGTATAACAATTTATAATCAACAATAAAACTTGTTATGACTAGCAACGTCTTTAACGCACACACACACGCACGCGCACGCACACACACACACATAAGCGCACATGTGTGTGCGTGCGTACGTATTTACGCTGGCACGCACACACATATATATATATATATCCATTCAAAAAGTTACATAATTACATATTGTGAGGAATTAGATATTGTAATACAGCATCGGGAACCCTTGATACTAATTAATGACCCTCCTCCTCCACTCCTTTCCCCTACAATAAGCGGGAAGTTCCTTAAACTAGCGCTATGCGAGAACTTCACCTCTGTGAGCAAAGTATCTCGACGGGAAGAAATGCAGCGGCCCTATTCTATGTCGGTAACCAGCAAATATGAAACTAATACATCATGTCCTTTTTCAATTAAATATATTGAAAGCATAGGTTCCCGACGTTTTATGGACTACCTTTATAAGAAAAAATATTTATTTATGCCATAATAATAAGATAAATATTTTAGGCGGATAGAGAAAATTCTTTTTTAATAAAAATAGAGGTTTTCATAACGTTGTAAATTTGCCGTTAGACCCACCTAACACCCCATAAAAAGCTCCAGCGCCCACTAGGGGGCGCTATCGCCCCCTATAGGAACCTATAATGTAAAGTAATCAATTGTAGTGAGCTCACCAGTGGCATAAACAGAAACTGCCCGCACATGCCGATGAGAGGACCGATGGGTCTCCTCAGTACACCTTGCACCGTGGGCCAGTGCATGGCGCAACCGAAGTTGATAAAAATAAGCGACACCTGCGCAACGGAAAAAAAATTTGTTATCGAATGAAAAAGTAAAAAAAATCTTGGTTGTCTTGTTCAAGGCAGAAAGATGGCAATTAAGATGAATGATCAAGAAGGATGTATTGGCCGACGAGAAGTAAATGAAGGGAAAGGATTTCGGCCTATGGTTCCCTATATTGATTGTAGGTATGTGGTAATGGTGGTAACACTTTTAGACTTCTTATTTGTGGAGACCATAGAGCAAAGCATTTTTTACAACCTACACGTGTTCCACGGATAAAAACCGAATTTCTCGATTTCTGGAGACAATTGACATTAACCCAATTCATGTGTCCATGGCGGATTAGTGGGAATTTCAAGCTAGAAGTAAACACTGTAGGACACATATACATATATAATGGTCACGGATTTGCGAAGAACTTGGACAATTTAAGTCAACCATCTATTTTCTACTTACGAATGTGGCAACACTGGACGTAAATATTGTGTCTATGATCCGCTCAGGGCGTATAATGGTGATGCTGCCAGTGCCATTGACCGGCAAGATCGTGGTGCCACGTTGTACTTCTATTAAGAGATCTGTGCGGCCTGTGGACAAACAAAATAAAGGAAAGCATTATACTTATTTATTTCAACTTTTTGTTCGGAGTATGGCATATAAGCGAAACTCATTCCAGAACGTATACTGTGCCAGTCAAATTTTGGTGTAGTGGATAAAATATTAATAATTATTTGAAATTTTTTTTTGAAAATTCGACTATGCTCGACACTCACCAAGAAACTTCCCGTATATCTTTACTTTCCCCTCCCACCGATTGTTCGCCGCTTCTTCCTCTGTAAGCCTATACGTAGTATTCCATTCGGCCATCGCGACGTGATCATTCGGAACCCTTACGATCACCTCATCAGATGCTTGTAACTCTGCGCCTGTAGAAATAACCAAAATTTATATCGATAAAACTGACAATTAGTCTGGTTCACAAGCTCATAGTCGCGAAGAGAGCTATGAAAAAGGTTTTGATTCGTTTCCTGAATGTGATTCAGAACAAAGAAATCTGTCGGAGAACCAAAGTCACCTACATAGTTCTCTGAGTGAACAACCTGATGTGGCAATGGACTGGTCACGCTTGTCAGAGAATCAATAACTACTGGAATCGATAATTGCTGACAGGGTCCTCTTTGGAAGGAGGCTTTCGATACGTGACTCTCCTGATTCTCGATTCCCACTTGAGCAATTCAACATCTTTGTATTTTTTAATGCTTGTTCTTACTTAAATCAACGCATATGAACAAAATTCTATTCATTTTTTTAGCTTTTATAAGTTAATGTAGGTATAGACACAAGAAAAATTATCTGTTTGCTTGTAAAACTTGGAAACGGCTGAATTGTTTTGGCTTCATAGGTGTAAGATTTAGATTGTTAAGAAGAAAGGCGCGAGAAACAGGTCAAATATAATTAACACACAATCCTTGGTCAACAAAACAAAAAACTTGGTGTTAATTTCTCCCATAAACAGGTGCGGCCATGACTAACTAGATGGAGAGTTAAGAATTACTTTGCTAAGATCCGCAAAAACCGCTTAGAAAAAGTATATGTTTAAAGGACCGTAAACAAACACAAAAAATACTACCTACTCTAAATTCTTATCGAATATTGGCCGTCACCGAATACGTCAACCTTTTGTATCTATAACTAAATTCGAAAACTGATAGTCAAAATGGTAAAAACATTCGTCAAATAAATCGTCCTAATGCCTCTAATGCCAAAAGCATAAAACACACAACGCAACTTTCCAACAATGTATACTCATGTATGGCTATGGAGACAGGGCTACGCTCGGATTTTCTCTGGTGCATAGAATTCGGAATGAAGAAATTCGGAGAACCAGAGTCACCGACATAACTCTTCAAGGTAACAGACTGAAGTGGCAATGGGCTGGACACGTTTGTCGGAGAACCGACGACCTCCTACTACAGACGAGTGCTGGAGTTGAGACCGCGTCTCGGCAAATATAGTGTGGAACGCCGCCTGCTAAATGGAGCTGAAGACTGGCAGAGACTAGATGCGTGTAGCCGAAGATCGGGCCAGGTGGCGCACCTTGGGTGAGGCATATTTCCAGCAGTGGACTGCCGTGGGCTAATATTGATACATGCGTTTCGCGTCAAAATTCTCAAGTATAGTAGACTCTACGGAGACGACCGATGTTTCTGGAATTATTGGTCAACGAGGAAGTAAAACTCACCAGTGACAGTCACATTCATGAAGTCATACGCGTCCATGTGCAGTGTGACATTGTCAGGGAAGAAGGTCGCGATGAGGTTTGGCGCTGCCTGGCACAGCACCCACATGGGGCACAGGGCAAGCAGGTAGATTATGATGAGGTGAAGCGGCCATATCGGACACATATTGGTCCGCGTCACTGCAAACAAATGTTTCTTTAGGAATCCTTACATATAAATAAAATGGTTTTGTTGTTAATTCATTAAAAGAAACACTTTATGATTATATCCGATTTACAAGTATCTAGTAAAAAGTATTTATCGAGTTTTTGCAGTCTTCTCAGCAGAATGTTTTCCGAGCCTGAGTTATTTTACGTACGTATGTTATTGTTACTTGGCCAACAAAGGTTTCAATTTGGAAAGACATGCAAGCAAGAGGAAGAACCGTTGGTATATAAAAAAAATATTCGACGATCTATAATAAATTAGTCTATTAAAATAAATACAATAGGTAATTTTAATTTGAACTATGGCTGATTGTAGATGAATACTAATATAAAGAGAAATAAGTTATTCGTTACAAAATGGACGGAAATCGATTTTGCTTTCATTTGCAAACATCGCTATTGTTTCTTCCATAACAGTTTACTAACTGGCCACTTAGAATTTATCTACGCACAATGACATTCGTATCATTTTGTGAGCGACAAATTGTATTTTTATCGTTTATGATAAATGTATCCGCGACGGAGACAGATGAAATATTACAAATTTCACATAGTTTCAAAATAATATGGACATCGATTTAAACACTTAAATTCCAGTACAAGTAGTAAGTGTTTGTGCAAAATTAGATATTAAGTTTTGTAAATTAAACTTATTAAAAAAAAAACACATTGCACACATACAAGTAATTAAAAATAGCCAAAAAAACGGACTTATGTCACATTCAACATGGCTGACTTCTTTTCATGGATTCTTGTTATAGTTTTCTTTTGATCTTGATAAATAATCATTACATTTTATTTTGACATAAAATAGTCGTAAACGAAGAGAAATCTCTGTTTAATTATAAATTTATGAATAAATTATCAGACATCCGTGCCATTTTTAATCTGTGGTCATGAACATTAACCCGTCAATTAGATAAATATTTTACATATTTTATAAAATAGGTGTTCATACTAAGATACCGTTCACATTTCACTGTATAGTTAAATATTTTCTTGCCTAATAGAGTACAAATAACTGTATAGGTCTTTAGCAGATTTTATATAGCGTAGCTTTGGAAATATTTTAAAATTAACATCGTTGTTTTCCCCACCGTATCGTAAAAAGTAAGCAATCGTAATTAAAATTGTACAATAAGTGAAATGTTTAACTCTACTGTCTTCTCATTTGTTCCTTCAATGCTGAGCGGAAACCTGCAAAAATAGGTGGCGCAGTCCTAGTTTAAACCGCTCGAAGCCTTCGATACTCTCAGCTTCCTGAAAGGACATATATTCATTCTATTTCGTAAACGAAGATTCTAACAAGAGCCTCTTTTGTGATTGTAGCACTTAAATCATCACCATTACTTGAAATAGGATTCCCCCAAGAAGCGCCACCTACTAGCCCACTTTTCGGCTTCACAATTTCAGTTAGCGTTAGCCACCGAAGATCAAGTGTAGATCGTCGCACTATCTAACTACATTGTCTATCTATCCACTAGATAGATAGATTCCACATATATGTATAATTTACACTTTCATGACTTCCCCAATGTCATCGTGGGCGAATCGGTTCCAAGAACATCACAGTTTAAGTACCTACTAATATGTCAAATAAATTGAAGTTTTCGAACTACGAAAAAATAAATATATATATATTGTTAAAAAAAAATGACATAATCACACTCACTATTTATTTGATATATTTACACTTAACTATGATCACTTATTTTAACACTAACTATAAAGAGCATACAATAATATACTTCTATAATAAATTATTGTACGAAGGCATGCGTGCTAATTGAGCACATAATTAAAACTATTGACGAAAACTGCTGTTCGTACATTTTGCTAATCGTTTTGCCATTGGGTACGATATCACTCTTCACCGAGTTCTTGATAAAACTTCGATGCAATAATCACCTTACAATAAGATTCAAAATTGGACGAAATTTTACAGCCACCGCGCACAATCTGTGACATTATGTATCTCATCACCCGTGGTTTCGGTCACGTACAGATAATGTTAGATAAGAATGTATTTAACATAGTATATCAGTAATTGATCGCATAAGGAATTAGATAATTTAAGTGTTAATTAATCGATGAGAATTTTGTAAGAAGTTTTCGTGAACCTTTATGAGTGACTAAGCAATATAATTATATTATATATCAGAAGAGCTACAATTTAAACTTTATTTGAATAATGCTTGTTATTCTCAACTTAATTTCTAATACCAATTTCAATAGTGGAGAGCAATGGTAGAAGTACTACACAGTCTCATAATAAAGCGTGGGTACTAGCATTTTACTAAACGTCAATTCCTTTTTCTTTTCATTATTTCCACTTTCATTTCTGTTGCCTCCTTTGCTCCTTTTATTTTTTTTATGGCAAAGGAGCCGGCGTGTGTCCTGATGGAAAATAATCAACGCCCCCCATAGACGTTGCCCGTAGATCGTTGCCGGCCTTTAAAGAAAGTGTCAATATGGGAGGGGGAGGGGGAAGGGGAAGAGGGGTTGGGCCTCCGGAACTCAACCGCTCACAGGACGAAGCACGGTAGCTAAGCCGCTACTCAGACGCCGGTTTTCTGCGGGAGTGTGGCGAGTCGGTCCATTCATGCTACAGACAAGTAATATGCCATTCTTGACAAAGAATTCGTCTGCAGCGTGGCTCTACCATTAGTAAGATTTTATTAGATTCTTCTTCGCATCGTTGCTAACTTGTTGGACAATTTTGACAAGAAACACATGACACGCGATTAGCGACAAAGATAAAATAATTAGGAGATAATTAAAAGGTATTTTATGATAAACAAAAGGCGATCACTTCGAAACAAAAGTAATCATGCTATCTATAATGCATTTGGTACTAATTACATTCACTGTACTTTAACATTTTTTTTCAAATATGTCCCGTTGCTGGGCACGGTTTCTCCCATTTCTGGAGGAGAGGACATTTATCCACGTTTGTTCAATGCGAATTGGCGAAAAAACTCCGCATAAATATCTATAGGTCTGTCTGTAATCACAGTATCTAATTAAAGTTAAATTAAATAATTGAATAAGTAATCATTAAACAAACAATACTTAAGAAATAGGTGACTTTAGTGCTTTGATTAAGAAAATTTTATACTTTCATTTATTTATTATTATTATTTATTTATTTTTCTTTATTATTCATTGTGCGAATGGTAAAAAGATTGAAGACAATAACAGCGCGCGAATTTGAAAACACAGGACTTTATGAAAAGGCTTTAAAAATCCTGAACGCTAGTTTAAAACTATTTAAGACACCCCAAAAACGAGGACATGTCCTGGGAATAGAAATAGAAAGGTTGGCATCCCCGAGTTAAAGCGACATTGTTTGCTGTTGGACACTGTTGATGCTCTATCAGCAAGCTTATAAAAATCACACGATAATTATTATAATCCTTTAAAGCATTATATCATAAAAGTATCATATATACGTATGTATATATCCAGTCTACCATCAGTGATAGGTGTTAAAAGTAACAATATAATTTTATACCGTATGATCATTGTAGAGTTATTATGTAAATTTGTTTTGTTCTATTTCATAAATATTTCGTTATTACTATAATAGAATTCTTGTTAGTCTTTTCGACTAAGCTAATAGTTCTTGTGCTAAGAAAATATGGTTAATAAAAACAGTTCAGTGCCATAATCGAACGTATGAGCTTAGATCGTAAGCACAATTGTTATCAATTGAGCTATTCTTACTTTTTGATTTGCTATAGAGAAATTATGATATACAAAATAATTAGTGTAATCCGAAAACGTAAAAAACCGCAAAATGAAAACTTACCACTAGACCCAAAAAACTTTAGAGAGTTTTGAAAAAAGTGTATCTCATCATCTAGTCAGTTTCAACGCTGCACAAAATTTTCTATTGGTCTTAGAGCCGTGAGACTAAGACCATTTAACGCAGTGTCTGTGTTTTTTTGCAGCGTTTTCGCTTTTTTGTGTCGATTATAAAGCATCATATAAAATAACTGATTTATTATTATTTCTACTTGTCCTCTATCGTTAAATTATTCTTAGCTACATTAATAAATTGCTGATGCCGTGAGTAATATAGGAACATACAAAATTTAATCGACCTCAATAATGTCTCGCTTAGCGAAGCTAAATCAACTGGTTTTGTCCCGCAAAGTTCTTTGAACTCGAGACTAAAACTTAAATAATACGAATGAAGTTTTGATGCAAATTTCATTGATTTCTATCAACGAATAACTATTATGCAATCAGGTATGACAAATTGAGTTGAATAATAAATGCTTACAGGTTAAAAAGTAACAACAAATCATACAGGGTATGACTGAGCATTTGGTTGAAAAGGGAGGGTTGAAGAAAAAAGGGATGCGGAAAAGAGGAAGACTAACGAGAAAAATTACAAAACAATTAAAAGATAAAGCAAGAGTAGAGACGTAAAGACTTTGTTAAAATGTAAAATGTATAGACCAAAAAAAAATTTCTGAAATAAAGATTATTATTATAGAGAATTGACAGAATACTACTCTTTCACCGAAGAATTAAGAAATTATTATATTGACAAGTGCTGGGCACTTAAGTTATATGATATGGATGAATAGTTAAGATGGAAATTTACCTACGATTTCAAGATTATCTCTTTTTAGTTAACTAATTTTCTCTGATATCAATGTCTACAGTCCGTAGCATTAATTTCATCAAATAATAAATAGATTGGTCATAAAAATGCAGTAAAACGTTTAATATCCACTACGTCTAATATGAAGTTAATTACGTTTACGTACGCTTAAGTGTGTATAGAAGTGCATATTTTTGATGAGATTGTTTTTATGAGTTACGAAGACAAACAAGGTAGCGTGATCGAAAGCAATCAACGCCGTACGCCGTGCACACATTTGTAAGATTACAGTATTTCCGGTCTTTGAGAAATGTATAGGCTTGTTTTTGATGGATCCAATGTCGTATCGGTATGAAAATACCGCTGAAGGTAGCTGGTTCAAGAGTGTGGTAGTGCTTGGAGAGAAGTTTTGAGTAAAAGAAAAAGATTGTTTGGATACAAATTTTCTTTGTGACGAGTTGTGCAGTAATGGAATTATTCTGAACAATTCCTAAGATGAGAGGTCTTAGGAATTGTTCAGAATAATTTCTCTTTCTCTAAATTCTCATTCTAAATGATGCGCTGAGAGTTAAATTTATAGCTAATCCTCTCAGCTTATATGTCCTCTAAGGCTGTAACGACCTTATTAATGGAGTCAGGCGTTACTTTGCGGAAATCCATCACTATATGGACAGTCAAAAGTTTTACTTAGCTAAGATCTGCGACAAGCAAAACAATAACAGAAAATTAATATGGTGTGTTTTTCTGTTGGGTTAAGTGGACTTATTTGGAACTTAAACCAAAAACTTACCGAAAGTCGGCCATTTTTTCGGTTGTCTTCCGTAGAGTCTACTATACTTGAAGATGCCTCGTGTTGGGGCGAAACACGTGTCGTTTACAAGATGGAAAAATGATAATGTGTTTTTGGTGTTATGTATAGTGGTCGGTGGGTGGAGAATTGATTGACCGACTTTCCCTTAACCAAACAGAAAAACACACATTATTAATTTTCTGTTATTGTTTTGCTTATCGCGGATCTTAGCTAAGTAAAACTTTTGACTGTCCATATATGTAACGACCTTATTTTTAAATCAGTATAGTAAATATTGAAATATACATTGTAACAAAACTATATTTGTTAGTAATGATAACTACTTATCAGAAAGCAAATCCGTTGCGTGCGTTTCAGACTTTTGCCGCATCAACATCGCACACTATCTTTAGATAGCATAAGATGTTCGCTATAAGATTTGTTACTTACAGTTTAAACAAATTATAATAATAATTCCCAGTTTTGACGAACAAAATGTCGTATTGCATTGTAGAAATATGGATAAACATTTATATGGCCTACAGGTTTTTATCCTGTGTCTGGGTTTTATATGCAGCAAATACGATAGGCACAAAAGTAGGCAGGTTACCTGATGGCAAGCTATCAATGCTGCGAAGGGCACTGCAGAGGAATTATCTACCTAAACGTAAAGGTGTAAATAATTAGAGGCTTCCCCTCGAGAAGAAAGAAAAAAAAATGTAACCGGAACACAACAAATACTATAGGCAAAAAAAAATAAGTGAGTTGTCTGATGGCAAGCTATCAACGTTGCCCAAATACATTTGCAATACCAAAGGAATTGCAGATGAATTGTCTACCTAAAGGTAAAGTTGTAAATAAAAAGAGGGGAAGAAGAAAGTGAAAGAATGTGACAGGAACACAAAAACGCTACCATTTGACGCAAATTTTTTTCTGGTGAGATACCTCCTGATTGTGCCGGCTCCTTCATGCATGGGTCTTACACTGACGGTATATTTGTGTGATTATAATAGTTGCCACATTAAATCCTTTTATATCCTATATTGACAACTGAAGATACTTTGACATACTTTAAGGAGATAGTCAGGAAGTTATCAAGTAGATATGATGTTAATCAAATCCACTTTAGCGACAAAAACCTTTGGGCAATAAACGTCTCATTTGTGGTCTAGCACTTGCTTTTGCGGATTAAAGTATAACGATGTAGAATATAATATGGGCAAATTAGTAACTTTAATTATTTTAAAAGCTTTCTTTTTCATGTATCCTATTATACGAAATATTTTTCATTACATAGCAGTGATTGAAAATAAAGTCCATTTTCCTTCACATAGACTTTAATATCATATTGCTATAATTAATTGTTAAGAAAACGGAACTATAATGACGTATGACCTATGCAGGCATAGGTCAATATGTACATTCTCTCGAATCTTCTTTCCACACAACATAACACTGTGCATAAGACTTAAATGCCGGCAACACTTCTGTAATGCCTCTAGTGTTGCAGATTTTTATAGAGGGCGTTCATTCCTTTCTATCCTATAAAAAAATAATACCTTTTTTCTTTCATAATTTACAAATAGTTACTGCACATGAGCTCAACGGGCCCAGTATTCGATGAAGCTGTTAAGCCAACAGGCTACCAGTATTAACATCTTCAAATCAAATCTCACACGAGATTACTCTTTATAGAATTATGTTTATATTTATATATGTATATTCGAATTAGATGTTTATATACTTTTATTATATTATGTATGTATATTCAATCATTTTTCGATTTTATTTCTTAGGTCCTTCGCCGGTTATATAAGTAGCCTCGTATGTACATGAACATATTTTATTCATAATAATGTATTTTGAATATATCTTAAGTTTGAAGTCTTAAGGTTAAAAATATAATAAGGTTAAAAGCTATCACTAGTAAGTAATGATAATGACGTATGACCTATGCCTGCATAGGTCATACGTCATTATAGTTCCGTTTTCTTAACAATTAATTATAGCAATATGATATTAAAGTCTATGTGAAGGAAAATGGACTTTATTTTCAATCACTGCTATGTAATGAAAAATATTTCGTATAATAGGATACATGAAAAAGAAAGCTTTTAAAATAATTAAAGTTACTAATTTGCCCATATTATATTCTACATCGTTATACTTTAATCCGCAAAAGCAAGTGCTAGACCACAAATGAGACGTTTATTGCCCAAAGGTTTTTGTCGCTAAAGTGGATTTGATTAACATCATATCTACTTGATAACTTCCTGACTATCTCCTTAAAGTATGTCAAAGTATCTTCAGTTGTCAATATAGGATATAAAAGGATTTAATGTGGCAACTATTATAATCACACAAATATACCGTCAGTGTAAGACCCATGCATGAAGGAGCCGGCACAATCAGGAGGTATCTCACCAGAAAAAAAATTTGCGTCAAATGGTAGCGTTTTTGTGTTCCTGTCACATTCTTTCACTTTCTTCTTCCCCTCTTTTTATTTACAACTTTACCTTTAGGTAGACAATTCATCTGCAATTCCTTTGGTATTGCAAATGTATTTGGGCAACGTTGATAGCTTGCCATCAGACAACTCACTTATTTTTTTTTGCCTATAGTATTTGTTGTGTTCCGGTTACATTTTTTTTTCTTTCTTCTCGAGGGGAAGCCTCTAATTATTTACACCTTTACGTTTAGGTAGATAATTCCTCTGCAGTGCCCTTCGCAGCATTGATAGCTTGCCATCAGGTAACCTGCCTACTTTTGTGCCTATCGTATTTGCTGCATATAAAACCCAGACACAGGATAAAAACCTGTAGGCCATATAAATGTTTATCCATATTTCTACAATGCAATACGACATTTTGTTCGTCAAAACTGGGAATTATTATTATAATTTGTTTAAACTGTAAGTAACAAATCTTATAGCGAACATCTTATGCTATCTAAAGATAGTGTGCGATGTTGATGCGGCAAAAGTCTGAAACGCACGCAACGGATTTGCTTTCTGATAAGTAGTTATCATTACTAACAAATATAGTTTTGTTACAATGTATATTTCAATATTTACTATACTGATTTAAAAATAAGGTCGTTACATATATGGACAGTCAAAAGTTTTACTTAGCTAAGATCCGCGATAAGCAAAACAATAACAGAAAATTAATAATGTGTGTTTTTCTGTTTGGTTAAGGGAAAGTCGGTCAATCAATTCTCCACCCACCGACCACTATACATAACACCAAAAACACATTATCATTTTTCCATCTTGTAAACGACACGTGTTTCGCCCCAACACGAGGCATCTTCAAGTATAGTAGACTCTACGGAAGACAACCGAAAAAATGGCCGACTTTCGGTAAGTTTTTGGTTTAAGTTCCAAATAAGTCCACTTAACCCAACAGAAAAACACACCATATTAATTTTCTGTTATTGTTTTGCTTGTCGCAGATCTTAGCTAAGTAAAACTTTTGACTGTCCATATAGTGATGGATTTCCGCAAAGTAACGCCTGACTCCATTAATAAGGTCGTTACAGCCTTAGAGGACATATAAGCTGAGAGGATTAGCTATAAATTTAACTCTCAGCGCATCATTTAGAATGAGAATTTAGAGAAAGAGAAATTATTCTGAACAATTCCTAAGACCTCTCATCTTAGGAATTGTTCAGAATAATTCCATTACTGCACAACTCGTCACAAAGAAAATTTGTATCCAAACAATCTTTTTCTTTTACTCAAAACTTCTCTCCAAGCACTACCACACTCTTGAACCAGCTACCTTCAGCGGTATTTTCATACCGATACGACATTGGATCCATCAAAAACAAGCCTATACATTTCTCAAAGACCGGAAATACTGTAATCTTACAAATGTGTGCACGGCGTACGGCGTTGATTGCTTTCGATCACGCTACCTTGTTTGTCTTCGTAACTCATAAAAACAATCTCATCAAAAATATGCACTTCTATACACACTTAAGCGTACGTAAACGTAATTAACTTCATATTAGACGTAGTGGATATTAAACGTTTTACTGCATTTTTATGACCAATCTATTTATTATTTGATGAAATTAATGCTACGGACTGTAGACATTGATATCAGAGAAAATTAGTTAACTAAAAAGAGATAATCTTGAAATCGTAGGTAAATTTCCATCTTAACTATTCATCCATATCATATAACTTAAGTGCCCAGCACTTGTCAATATAATAATTTCTTAATTCTTCGGTGAAAGAGTAGTATTCTGTCAATTCTCTATAATAATAATCTTTATTTCAGAAATTTTTTTTTGGTCTATACATTTTACATTTTAACAAAGTCTTTACGTCTCTACTCTTGCTTTATCTTTTAATTGTTTTGTAATTTTTCTCGTTAGTCTTCCTCTTTTCCGCATCCCTTTTTTCTTCAACCCTCCCTTTTCAACCAAATGCTCAGTCATACCCTGTATGATTTGTTGTTACTTTTTAACCTGTAAGCATTTATTATTCAACTCAATTTGTCATACCTGATTGCATAATAGTTATTCGTTGATAGAAATCAATGAAATTTGCATCAAAACTTCATTCGTATTATTTAAGTTTTAGTCTCGAGTTCAAAGAACTTTGCGGGACAAAACCAGTTGATTTAGCTTCGCTAAGCGAGACATTATTGAGGTCGATTAAATTTTGTATGTTCCTATATTACTCACGGCATCAGCAATTTATTAATGTAGCTAAGAATAATTTAACGATAGAGGACAAGTAGAAATAATAATAAATCAGTTATTTTATATGATGCTTTATAATCGACACAAAAAAGCGAAAACGCTGCAAAAAAACACAGACACTGCGTTAAATGGTCTTAGTCTCACGGCTCTAAGACCAATAGAAAATTTTGTGCAGCGTTGAAACTGACTAGATGATGAGATACACTTTTTTCAAAACTCTCTAAAGTTTTTTGGGTCTAGTGGTAAGTTTTCATTTTGCGGTTTTTTACGTTTTCGGATTACACTAATTATTTTGTATATCATAATTTCTCTATAGCAAATCAAAAAGTAAGAATAGCTCAATTGATAACAATTGTGCTTACGATCTAAGCTCATACGTTCGATTATGGCACTGAACTGTTTTTATTAACCATATTTTCTTAGCACAAGAACTATTAGCTTAGTCGAAAAGACTAACAAGAATTCTATTATAGTAATAACGAAATATTTATGAAATAGAACAAAACAAATTTACATAATAACTCTACAATGATCATACGGTATAAAATTATATTGTTACTTTTAACACCTATCACTGATGGTAGACTGGATATATACATACGTATATATGATACTTTTATGATATAATGCTTTAAAGGATTATAATAATTATCGTGTGATTTTTATAAGCTTGCTGATAGAGCATCAACAGTGTCCAACAGCAAACAATGTCGCTTTAACTCGGGGATGCCAACCTTTCTATTTCTATTCCCAGGACATGTCCTCGTTTTTGGGGTGTCTTAAATAGTTTTAAACTAGCGTTCAGGATTTTTAAAGCCTTTTCATAAAGTCCTGTGTTTTCAAATTCGCGCGCTGTTATTGTCTTCAATCTTTTTACCATTCGCACAATGAATAATAAAGAAAAATAAATAAATAATAATAATAAATAAATGAAAGTATAAAATTTTCTTAATCAAAGCACTAAAGTCACCTATTTCTTAAGTATTGTTTGTTTAATGATTACTTATTCAATTATTTAATTTAACTTTAATTAGATACTGTGATTACAGACAGACCTATAGATATTTATGCGGAGTTTTTTCGCCAATTCGCATTGAACAAACGTGGATAAATGTCCTCTCCTCCAGAAATGGGAGAAACCGTGCCCAGCAACGGGACATATTTGAAAAAAAATGTTAAAGTACAGTGAATGTAATTAGTACCAAATGCATTATAGATAGCATGATTACTTTTGTTTCGAAGTGATCGCCTTTTGTTTATCATAAAATACCTTTTAATTATCTCCTAATTATTTTATCTTTGTCGCTAATCGCGTGTCATGTGTTTCTTGTCAAAATTGTCCAACAAGTTAGCAACGATGCGAAGAAGAATCTAATAAAATCTTACTAATGGTAGAGCCACGCTGCAGACGAATTCTTTGTCAAGAATGGCATATTACTTGTCTGTAGCATGAATGGACCGACTCGCCACACTCCCGCAGAAAACCGGCGTCTGAGTAGCGGCTTAGCTACCGTGCTTCGTCCTGTGAGCGGTTGAGTTCCGGAGGCCCAACCCCTCTTCCCCTTCCCCCTCCCCCTCCCATATTGACACTTTCTTTAAAGGCCGGCAACGATCTACGGGCAACGTCTATGGGGGGCGTTGATTATTTTCCATCAGGACACACGCCGGCTCCTTTGCCATAAAAAAAATAAAAGGAGCAAAGGAGGCAACAGAAATGAAAGTGGAAATAATGAAAAGAAAAAGGAATTGACGTTTAGTAAAATGCTAGTACCCACGCTTTATTATGAGACTGTGTAGTACTTCTACCATTGCTCTCCACTATTGAAATTGGTATTAGAAATTAAGTTGAGAATAACAAGCATTATTCAAATAAAGTTTAAATTGTAGCTCTTCTGATATATAATATAATTATATTGCTTAGTCACTCATAAAGGTTCACGAAAACTTCTTACAAAATTCTCATCGATTAATTAACACTTAAATTATCTAATTCCTTATGCGATCAATTACTGATATACTATGTTAAATACATTCTTATCTAACATTATCTGTACGTGACCGAAACCACGGGTGATGAGATACATAATGTCACAGATTGTGCGCGGTGGCTGTAAAATTTCGTCCAATTTTGAATCTTATTGTAAGGTGATTATTGCATCGAAGTTTTATCAAGAACTCGGTGAAGAGTGATATCGTACCCAATGGCAAAACGATTAGCAAAATGTACGAACAGCAGTTTTCGTCAATAGTTTTAATTATGTGCTCAATTAGCACGCATGCCTTCGTACAATAATTTATTATAGAAGTATATTATTGTATGCTCTTTATAGTTAGTGTTAAAATAAGTGATCATAGTTAAGTGTAAATATATCAAATAAATAGTGAGTGTGATTATGTCATTTTTTTTTAACAATATATATATATTTATTTTTTCGTAGTTCGAAAACTTCAATTTATTTGACATATTAGTAGGTACTTAAACTGTGATGTTCTTGGAACCGATTCGCCCACGATGACATTGGGGAAGTCATGAAAGTGTAAATTATACATATATGTGGAATCTATCTATCTAGTGGATAGATAGACAATGTAGTTAGATAGTGCGACGATCTACACTTGATCTTCGGTGGCTAACGCTAACTGAAATTGTGAAGCCGAAAAGTGGGCTAGTAGGTGGCGCTTCTTGGGGGAATCCTATTTCAAGTAATGGTGATGATTTAAGTGCTACAATCACAAAAGAGGCTCTTGTTAGAATCTTCGTTTACGAAATAGAATGAATATATGTCCTTTCAGGAAGCTGAGAGTATCGAAGGCTTCGAGCGGTTTAAACTAGGACTGCGCCACCTATTTTTGCAGGTTTCCGCTCAGCATTGAAGGAACAAATGAGAAGACAGTAGAGTTAAACATTTCACTTATTGTACAATTTTAATTACGATTGCTTACTTTTTACGATACGGTGGGGAAAACAACGATGTTAATTTTAAAATATTTCCAAAGCTACGCTATATAAAATCTGCTAAAGACCTATACAGTTATTTGTACTCTATTAGGCAAGAAAATATTTAACTATACAGTGAAATGTGAACGGTATCTTAGTATGAACACCTATTTTATAAAATATGTAAAATATTTATCTAATTGACGGGTTAATGTTCATGACCACAGATTAAAAATGGCACGGATGTCTGATAATTTATTCATAAATTTATAATTAAACAGAGATTTCTCTTCGTTTACGACTATTTTATGTCAAAATAAAATGTAATGATTATTTATCAAGATCAAAAGAAAACTATAACAAGAATCCATGAAAAGAAGTCAGCCATGTTGAATGTGACATAAGTCCGTTTTTTTGGCTATTTTTAATTACTTGTATGTGTGCAATGTGTTTTTTTTTTAATAAGTTTAATTTACAAAACTTAATATCTAATTTTGCACAAACACTTACTACTTGTACTGGAATTTAAGTGTTTAAATCGATGTCCATATTATTTTGAAACTATGTGAAATTTGTAATATTTCATCTGTCTCCGTCGCGGATACATTTATCATAAACGATAAAAATACAATTTGTCGCTCACAAAATGATACGAATGTCATTGTGCGTAGATAAATTCTAAGTGGCCAGTTAGTAAACTGTTATGGAAGAAACAATAGCGATGTTTGCAAATGAAAGCAAAATCGATTTCCGTCCATTTTGTAACGAATAACTTATTTCTCTTTATATTAGTATTCATCTACAATCAGCCATAGTTCAAATTAAAATTACCTATTGTATTTATTTTAATAGACTAATTTATTATAGATCGTCGAATATTTTTTTTATATACCAACGGTTCTTCCTCTTGCTTGCATGTCTTTCCAAATTGAAACCTTTGTTGGCCAAGTAACAATAACATACGTACGTAAAATAACTCAGGCTCGGAAAACATTCTGCTGAGAAGACTGCAAAAACTCGATAAATACTTTTTACTAGATACTTGTAAATCGGATATAATCATAAAGTGTTTCTTTTAATGAATTAACAACAAAACCATTTTATTTATATGTAAGGATTCCTAAAGAAACATTTGTTTGCAGTGACGCGGACCAATATGTGTCCGATATGGCCGCTTCACCTCATCATAATCTACCTGCTTGCCCTGTGCCCCATGTGGGTGCTGTGCCAGGCAGCGCCAAACCTCATCGCGACCTTCTTCCCTGACAATGTCACACTGCACATGGACGCGTATGACTTCATGAATGTGACTGTCACTGGTGAGTTTTACTTCCTCGTTGACCAATAATTCCAGAAACATCGGTCGTCTCCGTAGAGTCTACTATACTTGAGAATTTTGACGCGAAACGCATGTATCAATATTAGCCCACGGCAGTCCACTGCTGGAAATATGCCTCACCCAAGGTGCGCCACCTGGCCCGATCTTCGGCTACACGCATCTAGTCTCTGCCAGTCTTCAGCTCCATTTAGCAGGCGGCGTTCCACACTATATTTGCCGAGACGCGGTCTCAACTCCAGCACTCGTCTGTAGTAGGAGGTCGTCGGTTCTCCGACAAACGTGTCCAGCCCATTGCCACTTCAGTCTGTTACCTTGAAGAGTTATGTCGGTGACTCTGGTTCTCCGAATTTCTTCATTCCGAATTCTATGCACCAGAGAAAATCCGAGCGTAGCCCTGTCTCCATAGCCATACATGAGTATACATTGTTGGAAAGTTGCGTTGTGTGTTTTATGCTTTTGGCATTAGAGGCATTAGGACGATTTATTTGACGAATGTTTTTACCATTTTGACTATCAGTTTTCGAATTTAGTTATAGATACAAAAGGTTGACGTATTCGGTGACGGCCAATATTCGATAAGAATTTAGAGTAGGTAGTATTTTTTGTGTTTGTTTACGGTCCTTTAAACATATACTTTTTCTAAGCGGTTTTTGCGGATCTTAGCAAAGTAATTCTTAACTCTCCATCTAGTTAGTCATGGCCGCACCTGTTTATGGGAGAAATTAACACCAAGTTTTTTGTTTTGTTGACCAAGGATTGTGTGTTAATTATATTTGACCTGTTTCTCGCGCCTTTCTTCTTAACAATCTAAATCTTACACCTATGAAGCCAAAACAATTCAGCCGTTTCCAAGTTTTACAAGCAAACAGATAATTTTTCTTGTGTCTATACCTACATTAACTTATAAAAGCTAAAAAAATGAATAGAATTTTGTTCATATGCGTTGATTTAAGTAAGAACAAGCATTAAAAAATACAAAGATGTTGAATTGCTCAAGTGGGAATCGAGAATCAGGAGAGTCACGTATCGAAAGCCTCCTTCCAAAGAGGACCCTGTCAGCAATTATCGATTCCAGTAGTTATTGATTCTCTGACAAGCGTGACCAGTCCATTGCCACATCAGGTTGTTCACTCAGAGAACTATGTAGGTGACTTTGGTTCTCCGACAGATTTCTTTGTTCTGAATCACATTCAGGAAACGAATCAAAACCTTTTTCATAGCTCTCTTCGCGACTATGAGCTTGTGAACCAGACTAATTGTCAGTTTTATCGATATAAATTTTGGTTATTTCTACAGGCGCAGAGTTACAAGCATCTGATGAGGTGATCGTAAGGGTTCCGAATGATCACGTCGCGATGGCCGAATGGAATACTACGTATAGGCTTACAGAGGAAGAAGCGGCGAACAATCGGTGGGAGGGGAAAGTAAAGATATACGGGAAGTTTCTTGGTGAGTGTCGAGCATAGTCGAATTTTCAAAAAAAAATTTCAAATAATTATTAATATTTTATCCACTACACCAAAATTTGACTGGCACAGTATACGTTCTGGAATGAGTTTCGCTTATATGCCATACTCCGAACAAAAAGTTGAAATAAATAAGTATAATGCTTTCCTTTATTTTGTTTGTCCACAGGCCGCACAGATCTCTTAATAGAAGTACAACGTGGCACCACGATCTTGCCGGTCAATGGCACTGGCAGCATCACCATTATACGCCCTGAGCGGATCATAGACACAATATTTACGTCCAGTGTTGCCACATTCGTAAGTAGAAAATAGATGGTTGACTTAAATTGTCCAAGTTCTTCGCAAATCCGTGACCATTATATATGTATATGTGTCCTACAGTGTTTACTTCTAGCTTGAAATTCCCACTAATCCGCCATGGACACATGAATTGGGTTAATGTCAATTGTCTCCAGAAATCGAGAAATTCGGTTTTTATCCGTGGAACACGTGTAGGTTGTAAAAAATGCTTTGCTCTATGGTCTCCACAAATAAGAAGTCTAAAAGTGTTACCACCATTACCACATACCTACAATCAATATAGGGAACCATAGGCCGAAATCCTTTCCCTTCATTTACTTCTCGTCGGCCAATACATCCTTCTTGATCATTCATCTTAATTGCCATCTTTCTGCCTTGAACAAGACAACCAAGATTTTTTTTACTTTTTCATTCGATAACAAATTTTTTTTCCGTTGCGCAGGTGTCGCTTATTTTTATCAACTTCGGTTGCGCCATGCACTGGCCCACGGTGCAAGGTGTACTGAGGAGACCCATCGGTCCTCTCATCGGCATGTGCGGGCAGTTTCTGTTTATGCCACTGGTGAGCTCACTACAATTGATTACTTTACATTATAGGTTCCTATAGGGGGCGATAGCGCCCCCTAGTGGGCGCTGGAGCTTTTTATGGGGTGTTAGGTGGGTCTAACGGCAAATTTACAACGTTATGAAAACCTCTATTTTTATTAAAAAAGAATTTTCTCTATCCGCCTAAAATATTTATCTTATTATTATGGCATAAATAAATATTTTTTCTTATAAAGGTAGTCCATAAAACGTCGGGAACCTATGCTTTCAATATATTTAATTGAAAAAGGACATGATGTATTAGTTTCATATTTGCTGGTTACCGACATAGAATAGGGCCGCTGCATTTCTTCCCGTCGAGATACTTTGCTCACAGAGGTGAAGTTCTCGCATAGCGCTAGTTTAAGGAACTTCCCGCTTATTGTAGGGGAAAGGAGTGGAGGAGGAGGGTCATTAATTAGTATCAAGGGTTCCCGATGCTGTATTACAATATCTAATTCCTCACAATATGTAATTATGTAACTTTTTGAATGGATATATATATATATATGTGTGTGCGTGCCAGCGTAAATACGTACGCACGCACACACATGTGCGCTTATGTGTGTGTGTGTGCGTGCGCGTGCGTGTGTGTGTGCGTTAAAGACGTTGCTAGTCATAACAAGTTTTATTGTTGATTATAAATTGTTATACTAGATTGTTATACTAGATATTTCCTATTAAGAATATGCTTTTAGCAAAAACGCATATGTTTGTACACCTATGGTAAGTATGTATATCGGGTCTGAACTATTTAAAACGTTTCCAGATGACGTTCGGGTTGGGTTTCCTCATATTCTCCACGTTGCCGGAGATGCGTCTGGGGATGTTCTTCACGGGCGTAGCTCCCGGCGGTGGGGCGTCCAACATCTGGACTTTTATCCTGGGCGGAAACCTTGACCTTTCGCTAGCTATGACCTCAATATCAACTATTGCTTCCTTCGGTAAGTACGTCAAATAATAAAATAATTTCATTTTCTTCTATATAAATGTTACTTTCTAACTATAAATATATTAGAAGTGTTGATGTTAATATATTGAAATGAACGTATCTGTCTGTCTGTCTGACACTTAGATCGTAAGCGTAATCTTTACCAATTGAGCTATAATGAATCAAAGGCGCTACAGCCGCGGGTGGACCTTTGATTGATCTAGAACTTCCCCTTTAGTCCGACCTATTTCTCGCTTTCTCCCTCCAATCCGGTATACCGAGAGTTTTGACGTTTTAGTCGACTCCGTCCTGCCATCAGACGTAAACATTGAAAAAAAGAAATATTCACCTTGCAGCAAGTAATCTCATCCTTATAAAAAGAACTTCAAAAATTGTCGGATTTTGACTTTAAGAATTTATTTGAGGCTTTTTAATATCAAGAGGAATGCCATTCCAGAGCTTTATAGCCGTTGAGACGAAGGATTTAGAGATAAAGCCAGTGTGGTGTGAAGAAGTAAGAAATTTAAGATTATCCGTGGATCGGAGATAGATGTTATTAGAAACCCCCAGGATCTTTGATTTCAGATGCACATGGATCGTTTAAAACTGTGAAAAGGATGCAGAGTATTCTGACCTCTCTGCGTTGGCGAACAGTCAGCCAGTCAAGTTGAGATCGAAAATGATATACATGGTCGTTTTTTCGTAGACCATAAATGTATCTGATGCTATCATTTAGGAGACGTACCAATGTGTTAGATGATCTTGAGATAAGTAACAGTGAAGTCTGAGTTACACACATCAGCATAATAATTTAAGGGAAAAATTAGAGCCATAATTAGTAGAACCTTAGTTAACAGAAAGGAGTAAGGAGATGGGAGACACATTCTAACTGTTCATAAAGGAGTGCAGGGCTCCATTAACCTGATTACTAGCTTTCATTCCTTTCAATGAATAAAAGAATGCCTATTTTGCAGGTTTCATGCCCATGTGGTTGTTTTCGCTTGGGCAAGTTGTGTTCCGCAATGCGAATATCGGCGTGCCGTACGCGCGCATCGCAACGTTTGTGGTGGGGCTGATCGTGCCGCTAGCCATCGGACTGGGCATGCAGCGCTGGACGCCGCGCCTGGCGGGCTTCATGGTGCGCATCCTGAAGCCGTTCTCCACCACCCTGCTCCTATTCATCATTATATTCGCCATCGTCACCAACCTTTATATCTTCGAGCTGTTCACTTGGGAGGTAGGTAACATTTACCACTATAGAGTGTATAATAAGAGGATATCAGCGTTTTTTGTCGTTTTTCAGAGTCATTCATTCATTCATTCATTCATTTAAATGAATATCTTTCAATAGTCCCAAAACAGCATGGATAATTTCGCCAATTTCACGTAGAATGGAGAAAACACGATGGAGATTAATCGATGCGGTCGGCGATTACAGTCTCAAGTTGTGAAATCATTCATTCTTCATCATTTGAATTGATGGCTTTGAACAGTGCCAAAATAACATGGATGTTACATAGAAGTGAGACGACACGAAGAAGATTAATCGGTGCAGTCGAGATTAAAAAAAGAAATGATTGTTTTTTGAAAAAAAACGCGATGATACTATTATTCGACGTTTGACAATGTATGAAACCAGTTTTTATATACAAAGTCAAGAAGACGAACAAAGACTTATTACTAAAATAGATTTGCCTAGTAGAACATACCAACAATATCTTATTTACAAACAAAGGAAATTACTGCGAAACAATTTTTAAAATACAGCTCAATTTTCAAAATACATATTTGTATGAATTTTAGATAATTCTAAATAATTTATTTCACACAAATAACAATTATAATTATTTCATATAAACCAACATTATCCTTACATAATCTGCCAACAGATGGCGCAAAATACAAATAAAATTAGTTTTGTTCATATCATAAAATAATTAGATAACGATATTAATTCTAATACGCCGACATACACGTCTAATTCCAGATCATAGTGGCGGGCATGGGTGTACCGTGGTTGGGTTACGCGTTCGGCTACGCTTTAGCGCGTATATGCCGCCAGCCCCACCCGGACGCGTTGGCCATTTCCATCGAGACCGGCATACAAAACACCGGCATCGCAATCTTCCTGCTGCGATATGCGCTACCACAGCCCGAGGCTGACCTCACCACCGGTAACTATCTCATATCTTCTAAATATGTATATATAAAAATGGAAAGTTATTCTCTATTCTCTCTCGCTAAAACTCAAAAACGGCTCGACCGATATGAATATTTTTTTTATTTTGCTCGCTATAATATAGGGAAGGTTTACGAATAATAAAATGTATAAGGAAAACATTAAAGAACAGCTTGAAAAATGAAAAATTATTTTTCTTCCTTTTACTTCCAATTACTTTCAATAGATGGCGTTATTGATGATTTTATCGTCTAACAGACGTGTTGTTATACAAAACCGTCATTTATTTTGTGCGATTTTCAAAAGTATTGCATATCTAAGTACTAACATACCAGGAGATATCATTTTTGTTAATTTGAATTAAATAAATTGTAGGTGAAACGAAGGTCACTGGGCTGTCTTCAGAACGGCTGCACCAAATTAGAAAACCATTTGTTGTTTGTTATTGTTAGGACAAAGTTTGTATAAAACATAATTTTCAAAAAATTGTACGAAGAGACGTAAAACACGAATTTTCTCTTTTCCGTCAATTTGTTTCTATGCTTCGTGCCGTTCTTTTCTCTGAGGTTTTATGTGTTTTCGTTTTCTTCGACGTGGTTTATCGTGATAAGAAAACGAAAGATTGTGTAATTTTTTAAATTAGATACACCACCATCGCATGCAGTAATAAGTTCCAATCGT
Source organism: Baronia brevicornis (assembly GCA_031353405.1). Taxonomy (NCBI): domain Eukaryota; kingdom Metazoa; phylum Arthropoda; class Insecta; order Lepidoptera; family Papilionidae; genus Baronia; species Baronia brevicornis. The sequence continues at coordinate 69,328 of JASFAT010002581.1, read as the reverse complement.
ACCAATTCCAAACTCCAATTGTATTAATGTGTATTAATTTATTATACAAAATAATTAATAACATTTTAAAACTTATCAATTAACATATTCAATGTCATGCATGCATTTATTTCCAGTTGTTCCTGTGTCTGTGGCCATCATGACGCCCATCCCAATGACATGTATATACATTTACCAGAAGATAAAAGCATGGTGAGTTATTCTTTTATTTAATTTGTGTGATGTTTGCAGTTTTCAACCAGATTGTGTGACGTGTGTGGTTTTTAAGCAGAAAAGGGATCACTAATCAGTTGACGTCTTTTTGGCAGAACAAAAAACAAATGTGTGTCGTTCTGGGGTCGTTGTATGAAGAAAAAAACCATGTGCATTTATTTATAAGTCAAAGATGGCATTGTTGGTTTTTCATACGGAATGGTGTTGTAGACCCTGAAGCTTTTACAACTTCTTCATTGGGAAGCTGTAAAGGCCCAGGGCCATGGATACCATTTTACATAAAAAGCCACTGTGGATTTGATTTTTATTTGGTTATCTGTAATCAGATTAAAAGTTCTCATGGTATTTTTTTAATATATTATGGTATTATTTGAGTCCTGCATTCACAATTTTCGTCTCTTTTTTGCAGACTATTATTTTAAAACTTTTAACTAAAGAAAATTTCAAACATTTGATTATATTTTACTGTTTCAGTAAAATATCGATATTCTTAAACCTGTACCATCAAAAATTATTGACCATAAACAATTTTTTTTCAATACACAAATATTCTTGCTGGTAACATAAACTATTTAAATTGCGAAAAGTAAAAAAAAAATGTAATTTATATTTTTTTTATCTTATTTAATATTTTGATTTGAGTAATTATTACTGATATTAATTATGTTTTTTTATTTTCCATATAATATTGTCACCACCCGTCATCATTATCATACCGATCTGCTTAGTATGGGAGGTATGTCTTCATCAAAGAATACGGTACGAGGTGAAGGGCGGTGAAGGTTCACTAACTACAGAGAAATGCTTGCACTCACAGACTATATAAAAACCCGAGAGATATAACTAGTCTGTATTTGATTTATTAATGGATTTCATTGAAATAACTTTCAAAATATTCTTTAAATGTGCCTGTTATATCATTTGTCTTCCTCTACTTTTTTCGTTTCTATACGTTTTTATTTTTTGTTCTTCTTTTCACTGTGACTGTAAATTCTCTCGGGTTTCTATTCAAATATGCTTTTGGTGGTGGTTTTTTGTTTCCTTTGTTTATACTAAAAAAATATTACACATTCTAGTATTTTGTGGAAAAAACTCAATGAGAGTAATAAACATATACTAACGAAATGAAAATATTACTGAGCGATTTTACAAAATGATGTCCTCATTTTTACAAGGTCCTCTCCATTACGACAAATATTGTAGCTTACAGCTTAATTTCAGGATTCCCTAATCAGATATAAATGTTAAACGGCAGTTTTGGTGGAGAGTAAATTCTTATAGAAGTAAAAAAAGTAATGTCACCACCATCCCAATATTTTTTCTGGGCAAATAATTAGCAGCATTCGAAACAAGGTTAAAGACAATTCCTTCCAGGCTATATTGTTTCTTAATTTTGCAGCGTGATATAAACAATTTAAATTACTATTGCTTCACGTATTTAACTAAACAAGGCTTATAACTAAGTAAAACATAAATTTGACAGCTACTCAAGAAGAAAGCAGCTCAATAAGAAAGAAATCCTTGAAGAGAGCAACACCAGCCCAATACCCGGGAACCCCGAGTCCGGAGTCATCGCATCCCTTGATGTCAAATAACTCAGCATGAAGGTATCGCTGCAAGATCTTTCCACGCGCATCCTTTGCTCACGTCAAAACTGTTTAATACTTCAATATTTTTCCTATTTTACTAAATTTTATATGAACTCTTCCACACAAGCGTTGATAAGTCGAAAAAACTGTGCTTAATTTATTTTATAAAAATGAGACGAAACATTATTAGGTCTTGTATTTTTAAAATTGATGTTACTTAAAAATTTATCTTAATTTCTATCTTCAACCAGACCGAAGATAAGAAATACAACAGCAAAATGTATAGAGCGCGAAAATACTTCAAATTGAAAACCTTACACAATATCATATCTGGTGGTTATTCACTATAAAGATAAAGCTCATATTCAAATAGAAATAACATTCAACTACAAAACATAAACGGGTTTTTACAATTATGATGCGTAATTACTCGAATCGTTGCCATTTTATTTTTGCTGTGTCGATAAAGCAGCTTTGTCTGTGTCTGTGGTTCTGTGCTCTACGAGGCGTATGTATTTATCTAATTGCAATGTTTCAAGAGTATATTTTCATAATACAATATTTGTTAGGTTACTTCTTTGTACGTAACTTTGGATAAACTATATTTTGTTTTTCTTAGTTATTTATTTGTCGACTTATACGTTTATTTAAATGAGCTTAATAATATACTAGTATATCCACTCAATATTTTTAGTTTGGTTGGATAGTTTATTTCATGCATAGTTTTTTGCACAGAGTGTTCAGAGTTCCTTGACAAGTTTATTATTCAAAACGTCTTGTAAAGAGTGACGATTCAATAGTAATAACAAGTTTTTTTTATAATTAAATAATTTGATCTGATTGAAGACATAGTAACAATAACATATACAGTGAATGTTACTAAATATTTTATTTATTGCTAATCTTAGTTCATTATATGTGGAAAGGCCTTGTATAGCGTTGTCATTATAATTAAAAACTTATTTTTGCGTTTAATTAAAGAACAAATGTCAATTAATAACTTATATCGTAACATATAAGTATACACTATCAATAAATTTCTATATTTTGGAGCATTTATGAATCAGTTTTCTATACACTGTTTTATAGTATAATATACAAAGAATTTATGAATTATATAATATGTTTGTTACATCCATGTATGTGGCAGAAGCCTTCATATGTTTTGGCGCCGCATTGTCAAATCGACATTCCTTTTGACAATTTATCGGATTGATTTGTTATTATTTCACCTATAAAATTTTGTCACATTTTTTTCACATTTATTATACAGATTGACACAATATTTTACAGATAATTAAATAAAAACTTAAATAAAAACGATATTATTATTATTTTCCAAACTAATAATAATTTTGTTTTCCTTATTTTCTACAAATATATTCTCATATTAGAATTACAATCAACTAATTTTTATATTTAATTTGTATCTATATAATTGCAAATAAAATATCTTTATTTATGCTTAATATATTTTTAAGCATACAATTTGAACTTATTATTTTATTTACGAAAGAGAATCTTCAAGCTTTCTTAATCAATTTTAATCACATAATTATTTAATTTTTAATAAAATAGAATATAAGCTTATTTTCTTTTATGGTACGTCACTTCTCTAACGTGTTCCATTTTAATATTTTTAATCATTTATACACGTGCATGGTTTTATATAGAAAGGATATCGGATGCGTAACCGCAAGACAGACGGTTCACATGACTGGTTTTATAGGTGAAACAGATGTGAAATAAGACTGTTTTTTTTAACGGTTGTTACGAGATCAGTATTTTGTTAAATTATGATGGAATATCAATGGATTTATTTTTAAGATGGAAATATTAAAACTTTTTGGAGATTATTTCGTTTTGTTTTTCTTTTATACTCGCATGTATGTACCTTGAAGAATTGCAGCAAGAGGTGGAAGAAGTTTGTACTTTGTTGTTTTTAAAAATAACGAATAATATTATTAATTTAATTGCAATTAAAAATGATTTTCACGTGATCCCAATTAACCTCATTTAACACCTAAGGCACTTGGGACTCTGACGGACCTCTCCAAGGTGTTTTGGAAAAGAAATCGGCGGACGACACTGTTTTGCGGCCCTGGCCGATTGTATACCTCAGTCTAGAGCAGAGGTTGCCAAACTTTTTTTATGTCGACCACTTTGAGAATCGTCTAGAGTTAGGTCTAGAGTTTCCTTCTAATCTCTTCAAGGTCAAACTAGGTTAATTTTTGTTCGGATCCGAAATATTTCGATTAAACCAGATGTGTCATCGAAGTGATAAATGAGGTATGATCAAGGGAGTTTTTAATAGAAATGTCTATTGCATATGACGATAGTCCTTTTTTTTCTAGATAAAAAATCCCTTAAATGCTTCCAACACGTGGAATCATTTCAACATAGATTCGCTTGTTTATAGTGTTATACTGGACACTAATGACTGATTATACAAATGAGCCATTTGCTTTAATAAAAAAAAAATATTTATATGGCTTGTCAGAATTTATGTAGACAGCAATAAAAAAAAATGAAAATGACAAGCTCTTCAAAATCAGTGTCAAAAAACATTGTTGCCACGCAATCCAAAGCAATGTAATTTCCACAGTATTAACAACAAAATGTAAAATCAAAAACCAGCAACAATATTCCCGCCATAACTCTCTGAATAGCTAGATACCAAAATGGGTAAACCGAAGATTGATCCTCCCACAAGTACATATCCATATAAAATTGCCAGAAGGCTCAATATGCTGAGTGTTCCTAAGAGATATATTATCGACACGGGCGAAGGACTTCCTGAGTTTACGCCAAGAGGTATACGGAAATCTGCTTTAAGGGCACATATATCAGATAGGGTTAATGATGCATCTTGGCCATATATACGGTAAGTGCTGTTGTTGTTATGTTGATATCTACTTACAAGCTTAAATTTTCATTTTAAAATTACCTGTGTGACATTCAAATTCACTATAACAGAACTAATATCTGCATTGATTTTACTCTATTTCATGTTAAATATATAATATACAACCTTGGCCTAAAGTATAGAGCGCCCATGATATCATTAAATTTTCGAGGAATGTTACAACGAAATAAATTAAACCAATTCAAAGCGTGAAATAAATTAAAAGCGTTCCATATTCCTTAATATTAAGAATTAATATAACATAATTATTGTGTAATTTAATTTTGAAACTTTTTACTTCTGAAAATCTTTCCAGACGTTTAATCCTTACAAAGCGAGCGTATAAGAACCAATTCAGCGAAGACCGTTTACAGCGTTTAGATCGCATGATAGAAGCGGCCAACGCTACGATGTACTCAAAATTAGCCAACTGCGTGAAGGACTTGAAAAAACAGGACACCAAAGATGTGAAAAAGAAAAGGGGTTGGACCGAAAGCGAATGGAAGAAACACATGGATTATATCGGTCAGATAGCACATCCTAAAAGAGATTTTAGAGCGCCACCATTAAAGGTAAATGATACATTAGATATTTGGATCAAAATTTGCTACATAATCACACTTGGCAAAATGATAAATAGCGTATAACGAAACGTTGAATGAATGATTGATGTATAAAATGAATGAATGGTTCATTTTGCTTTTTTGATACCTAATCCGAAATTGCAAAAATTGAAATTTGTAGCTCTATTATTTATTTCAGACGAAGGAGTACGTTAAAAATAAGCTATTCATATATAATTGTTCTTTTTGTAATTTGGCTAAAATTACTTTCTATTATTTCGTTCATTAATAAGTTTTACTGTCGATATCAGCATCATAGGAATGGTGTTTGAATACAGTCCGTATTCAAACACCATTCCTTCGATTCTTACTAAAACACACATTTTATTAACAGAGAGGGCCACGCAAACCACTAGAAATCCTTCTACCAAGGCTTAAAGAGATTAGTATGCTACCTCGTTTTAAGATCTACAAGAGACTGTCGCAGGAATCAACTTACAGAGATCCGATAAAGGTAATTATAGTGTATGCATACAACACATATATGTTACTATCTTTGCCTCGTGCACAAATCTCATATGACTGCACGCCGATTGTGAATTAGTCGTGGACTACCGTCCAAGTAACCTGTCTTAATAGTACGTAGACGTGCAAAATTATTCTTTAAATGATTAGTTCAGTTATATAGTTATTTGATCAGTTTAGTTATATAGTTATTTGATCAGTTCAATTATATAGTTATTTGATCAGTTCAGTTCAGTAATATACAAGGACTCTACAATACTAATGCTCTTTATTTCTGCTACAAGAGCCTCCACTCTACAGAAACGGTCGAACTAGAAATCAAACTATTTTAGTTTGAAGTCAAAGCAATTCTTTTCTATTCAATGTATAATCAAAATCGTATTTTTTCAAGAAAAATAATTATATGTTTATGATATTTCAGGTACCACCAAATGCACTGAAGTATGTTATATCGGATAGAGTAAAGAAGCTAGCTATTCCGAGAGTTATTCCTCAAGCCTATTAACAGAAAAGAAAACTTTTCATGAAGAAAATCTAAAAGCTGCTATTGTAAACATAAAATCATTCATACAGTCTGTTAATTCATTCAGCGTTCATAAGGATATATATTCTAATAAAACAATAGGCAACATTTGTATTTTTTATTTACAATAGTAACATTTTCAATGTACTCATAAAATAAATGTTTAAACAATAGTGGAGTACTACATAAAATCAATAAACAATACTGGGGTTGTAAATGAACCAAAAATTATAATTGACGATCACAAATATTAAATAAATACAAAATAAATTATCCTTATGATATAGCTCTATGAGCGTGACTTTGTCTATTTTTGGTTTCACCTTCACTTATGCAAGGCTGTTTATAACTGCGTACGTGAAGTCTTTGGTTGTGGACTGTCCACCCAAATCTTTCGTTCTCACCTTGCCGTCTGTCAATACTCTATAGTGAGAGAAAACAGTGATTAATAAAATTAACAAACATAAAAATGAACATACATGGTACATATGTGATATATAATAACGGATATTAATATAAACATTCATATGAACTCACATACACAGTACAGTACAAATGTGGCGCTCATTTGAAACAGCATAACCTGAATAGGGATGTGGACTGTATTCAAACAAAAACATAATAGTGCCGCATAATACTAGTTTACATGATAGAAATCCTAAAAAAACACTATTTAGGGAAAGCCCTCACTATTTTAATAAATTATTACCAATAATGTAGAAAAATCAAACCGAGCGATTTTGATTTTTCTTTCAAAAGAGTTTTTTGTAAAGGAGTTTATATATAATATATATTTTTTAACTTACTATATAAGATAGGAAGGCAAACGAGCAAGCGAATCAGCTGATGGAAAGCAATTAACACCGCCCATAGACATCTAAATGTTTAGATGTCTATGGGCTGTGTTAATTGCTAAAACGCTGCACAAATGCGTTGCCGACCTATTAAGATACGAGTAAGTATATTTTATGAAGGATTCAATGTCGTATTAATTGCTTTCCATCGAGTGACACGCCTGCTTGTTTGACTTCCTATCCCATAAAAAAAAAAATTAAATAATACTGACTTGTTGATAGCGTTCTTGATCATCTTGGAGTAGGAGTGCAGGTTGACGTGAGCCAGCAGGTTGGCCGAGCACAGCAACATGGCTGTGGGGTTCGCGATGTTCTTGCCCACGGCACCAGAGAAGATGTGACGCGCGCCCTTTTGAAATAAGTTACAATAATAGCATAACATGCATAAAAATGTAAAATGTATAGACCAAAAAAATACGTCTACGAAATATATTTATGATGCTACGAAATATATATATTTCTTCCCACTATTAACCTGCGACCAACTCTGTGACTCCGAAAGCCGTGAGTTCACCACTCAAGAGTGAATTGTCTCAAATTATATATTTCATTAAAATTAAATGAATGAAAGGAATATAATTTGCTATTGAATGCCAGCGAGTCTGTTCTACTACATATAAAAGCATTTTACGTTTTATATGTTGCACCAGTGCACTCTCTGACGCCACGACAGTTATATCCCCCAAACAACTCTTCGAATGGAATCCGTAGGGGAAAAAATTGTGGGCGCCTAAAACAAACATGGCAGCGTAATGTGACAGCCAAAACACAGAAGCTAGGCCTACCCTTGAGCGAAGTCAAGCATATTGCCTGCAATAGAACGAGATAGAGAAGCGTCGTGTCTGTCCTATGCCCCATCAATAAGATATAAAACTCAGAAGATATTGCACAGTCTCAATGCTTTATTGAGCCTTTACAATTAATAAGTACTTCTTTCCAAGATCCATCACACTAGGAGCTTTGACAACGCTATCTCATAAAGAATTGAGATTTTATGGACTAACCTGTTCGAATACAGCACACTCGGCACTGTACGAAGCTCCTGCCACCACACCGGCGCCACCAACCAACCCACTGGCCAAGTTGTCAACGATGTTGCCGTACAGGTTGGGCGTCACCATCACGTCGAACTGGTTCGGGTTCGATACCATCTGCATTGTACAGTTGTCCACTATCATCTTCTCAAACTGGATGCGTGGATACAACTTTGCCATCTGCAAATATTTTTTTTATATATATATTCACGCCTACACAGTGTCAGAGCTCCATCCGCTACCATTCACCAGCGAAACGGTTCCCCATTAGTCACTTTTCGCCCTCGCAAGAATCAGAAAATAATAAAAACATTGAAAAAATTTTATCAACTCGTTTTTTAACTCTTAATCTATAGTTTAAAAGACTCTTATTAACACTAGATTGCCTAAGAAGTAATTTTGACTGATTTTGAAATTTATTTAGAAAAAACTATATTTATACTGATACAATTTCTTTGTATTTTAAAACAGCATACAGTTGTACCAACATACAACTGTATGCAAAGCCACAAACTTCTACGAAATTGTACCATTATAAATAATTTTTTTTCAATACCATTATAAATATATTTTTTTCAATAAACTTGTAAGCTGACCATTTATTTTGGACTGAGAGAAAAGTTGGCCAAAACAGAAATTAAATTATAAACTTCTCCAAGCAAGTCTCCTTTAGTCGCAGATAAAAATCTACAAAAAAGTTTTGTCAAAAAATTTTTCCGATAACTCTCCCACAAAAGAAATCCTATATTTTTTGTATATTTTACATTAAGTCTTATGGAAATTGGTATTACGGTTGCAAATTCTGATTCTTATTTTTAAGATAAAACAATAGATGTAGTAAGACACAAAAAAATTCATATGACAAAGTAAATAAATTCATATTTTAATGCGGTTATGGTCTTAGTTCGAAAAAACTTTATTTAAATGGACCTATTAGCCAGATAATACAGTAACTATTGTAATATTTAAAAAAAAGACCAAAGACCAACGTGGATATATGACAATGTAACTGTAACAAAACAAAATGTGGTACCTCCTCACAACTGCGGAGGAACAGCCCGTCGCCAAGCTTCATTATGTTCGCTTTGTGTACTGCTGTCACCTTCTTGCGGCCCATCTTCACCGCGTAGTCGAAAGCGAACTTGGCGATACGCTCAGACTTGGCGGCTGTAATAATCTTTAAACATTCCACCACACCTGAAATATATATAATATGTTGTGTCAGTGTTTAACATCCAAAAACCAAATATGAAAAAAAGGTGGGAATCAAAACGGGACTGGATCCCACAATCCTTCGTTCTGGGGGGGGGGTTTGATCGTTCTGTTACAAAACAAAGCGACACATACATGAAAGTATGGAAGCCAAGGAAAGAGAATTCCTGCAGTCTCACTCGCCCAATGCAAAACATCGCTAATCCAAACACTTGATTTGTGTATTTACGAATATACTAATTTGAAGTGTCGCTGTGATATAATCAGACGTCTGCTGTAAATTAAAAAATAAATGAATAAATTACAGCAAACCATATATTACAGCAAACCATATATTACAGCAAATTACCGTATCAATAATAGCACTGCACACCGCGGCGCGACTTGTTATGTAGAACCTATTTACTTAGCGCGCTCTCAATTTTTGTTATGGGCGCGAAATTCAGTGGTTTAAAATAAAGTAGCACCAAATGGGCCAACCACAAAAGCCCGGCGTGCCACAGGTTGTGTATAGCTGGTCTAAAGTTATGAATAGATGTTATATACAAACCTGGAACTGATTCGTGCTCTAAAGCGGAATATTCTCCCTCAGTCTGTTCTCTAATGATGATACAGTCTACGTCCTGATGACGACACTTGACGTTTGGCAGGGACTTAACGTGCACCACATTGGCGTACAGGTCTAAAGCATTCCTCAACTTCATGTTAAGGGTTTGGAGCTCACCGGTGTGCGAGAAGTCCGGAGTTGCAAGAATACCCTGTGAAGATATATTGCATAATATGTATCTTTTTTAATAGCAGAGGCAAATGAGTATGCGGGTCACATGGCAGTAAATGATCACCTCCGCCCGCACACATCCGCAACGCTGGAGGCGTCACAGATGCGTTGCCGGCCTAAAGGCATACGCAAATACATAAGGCTAAAGCAAACACTCTTCTAGAATGGCCCTATGTCTCATTCACGGGAACACCACAAGTGGTAAATTGTTCCACATTTGCACAGTTCGTGGCAGAGAACTGCAACTAAATCGCACAGTGGTAGACTGCCAGCCATCCAAGTGATGGAACTGTACAGCTGGGGAGAGATTAAATAACCCCTCATAACATTCGCCGTGATAAACTCGATATGGTACACAGAGAAGTGATACATCCAGACATACATAGAGCAATAGCATAGCTCAAAAAAATGTGCCTAATGTGGAGAATAAATCTATTTTTAAAATAATTAGAATCATTCTAGTAAAACTAGTAATTGATTTAGCAGACAGTCGACACGATTTAATCTATTATTGCTTATAATACAAATGTAGCTTTCAAAGGTTTACAATATATGGATTAACTTCCACTTCTAATCTAACAAAATGATACTGGAGCAGGTAGTCACTAGATTCCCCTATTAGATTATATTCCCCTTAATCATACCACACTCCCACTGGTCCTGCATCTCCTAGTCTGGAAGACAGTTAATAATTGTTAGGATTATATTTTAGAGTAAAATAAAATACTAAATTAGGACTATTGTTCAGCACTATGACATAAAATTAACACTTGTTGATAATAAATAGCAAGGTTGACACATGTTTTTATCAACTTCGCTATTTATTATCTTTCTTCTTCTAAGAGTGCCTCTCGGACTTACGAAGGTTGGCAGCCAAATTAAGCACAACATTCCTCCTCTTTCGCTATTGATATTACATAGCCAAGACTTTCTTTTTTGACCAACTTGTCTTTTGTCCGCGAGTATAATTTATTATCAACGAGTGTTCAATTTGGAATTTTGCATAAGCTTGATGTGGGCATTTTGGAAAAGCTTGATTTCTAAGACACAAAAAAAAACTTCGTAATCTGAAGGTGTAGTAGTAGTACTAACTTGTGTATTGTAAAGGCAAAAAAAAGAATCGAATGCAATTATTACAATTATGTCGATTACTTTTATACCTTCATACAAATCTTATTCCTGGCAATAGAGCTGACAACATCCTCGAGTGGGGCACTCAGAGTTGGGTTAACCTCGGAGAAGAAGAATGACTCAAAGTCCACCGGAATATTCGCCGCCTGTCAAAAATATACATAAAAAAAATTGTGTTTTATGAAATTTTTATTATTAAGTTCCCAACTTTTAAAGACATTTCATACCTAAATAACTAAAAAAAAGATTTTATGAAATTTTCCACATTTGTGACCCACTGTAGTCAATTTCACGAATATCTTTTTGTATTTGTATATTCTGCCTTGAAACCAGGTCTTAAGAGCTTTGCTCTTGCAACGAAGCCCAATTTCAGTGGTAAGACTTTTCTTATAAGTAAGAGTTTTGTCATAAATTTTCTTTCGCGTCAACGCAGCTGTACATTGTTGCTATTCATGGGTGCACGCCAGTTAAGTTACAACTGTAAGCGGCTTGTTCGATTGTTTTATCGCTTTATTCGTTGCATTATAATTGGTTATATTAAAAGAGACGGAATGCTATTATGTCTTCGTAGCACAGCATATCCATCTATTTTCATGTCTCTGGCGTAACCCTTAAGCCGATATATCCCCACTATTATATAGACTGTTATTGAAACTAAAATAGCATTTTCAGCTCTCACTACATCGGGATGAGTAGTTATATATTATAAAATAAAAAAGACTACAAACTACTACAAAAAATGTAAGAATAAAATATTTTACCTTAAATACCTCCTGTACGGAATATACCATTTCAGGGCCGACACCATCTCCAGGAATAAGGGTGCATTTTATGCGACCTTCCTTATTTGCATTTGGTTGCTATATCATAAAATAAATCATTTTACATGCCATCCCTCTAAGGCAACTTCAAAATAAATTTAATAGATAATTTATTTCATTTATCATTTAAAGAAAATAATACATCTAAATATAAAAATAATAAATCAAAACTCAAAAACATCAATGTCGCAGTATTTAGTATTTATCTTATCTATCAACTGACAAAATTTCAATACTTTCAACTACAAACAAAATAGAATACTCAAATATTATCATTATTATTATAATTTATTCAAATTATAATAATAATTATATTCAAACAAGCTGTGGTCTTGCATTACCTTTATTCTACTCTCATTACTTCCCTGATCCCACCACATTTTTACATTATCAATAGGTTATATGTTCATAAAATTTAAACTAGTAACAGCAATCATTTGGCACTCTTTCATCAAAATAGGAATATTTATTTTTTGAGTAATATAATAATATAAAAACCTGGTAATTTCTTTCTGATAACTGACTTTTTTTATAATCTGACAAATGATATTCCACAAATGGGAAATTGTGGGCAAAAACTTGAGCTAAATTTTGTCATGTGACAAATATTCTATGTATTTTATTCATAATTGTTTAAAAATAAATTTACACATATTCCAGAATAACAATATCAATCAACAAGTGTTATAATTAGTCTCTCCACTTGGACAACACAAATGCTGCATTGATCATAAAGACAAAGGAATACATGCTGAGGTAATTTAATATGAATTTATTTGCAATGGACTTAGATGACACATTGACAAAAAACATATACAATTAAATTCAGAATCAGTCATGCTAGAATAAGTAGTATTGAGCCATTCTATTTAGGAGTATATGTGATGATTGTTTACCCCTTTTTAACTGAAAATCATAAAAAATTTTGAATAATAAAAGATATGAGTTATGTATCCCAAGTTTAACATTGATTTTATAACAATGATTATGGCTAGATTTTCATAAATAACAGTTCAGAATGTAAAATAGAATGGCCATAATGAAACATACATTTACATGCATAAAAGAAAAACACCTTACGATTTAATAAAAGAAGATGCTGCCAAAGAAACTTGAAGGATAAACAAATAAATAATTTAACTTTGTAACCGAAAATTAAAACTGCAGCTCATAATAAATTTTGATGCCAATAATTGTTATGCATATTTTAAATTGCCAAATTTTTTTATACATTTTATAAAAATTTGAATAAATATTACAATAATAGAAGGAATCATCAAGCAATGAAGTACATATTTATAGGGAATATTGAACATGAGAAACTTTATCCACATACAAAATTTGGAATAGTTATCCATATTTATTAATTTATTCCCATATTAATATTACGGGTACCCCACTACCTCATTAATTTATGGAAATATGGTTCAGTAGTTCCTCACATAAGCCCAGGTATTCAAACAGCAGACAATAAGTTTTAGTTTTGGTAACATAGAAATAACAAAACATAGTTATTTTCATTTTATGGACGGACAGTTCAGTTTTATACATACTGAATAAAATATTTAAAAAATTAACCCTCATCCAACCACCACCAGTGGACAGCCCTCACTTTCAAGGAGGTAAATGTCCAGCAATGTTCTGTTACACCTGTATTGATATGCATTTTTTAGCTTTTTACTTCATTGCTTGTAAGATAGGTACTTGCTATTAGTAAACCAGTTAGTATCTCACCAAGGAGCTGATCGATTGTGGAGCAAAACATACGTTTTTATCGCTGTTTACCGCACTCGAATGGATACCTTTACCTGCATGCTGCGATCCCTGTAATTGGCGAATTAAAAAATGTACACTACACGTACACAATCACGTGAAATATATTAACAGTCTATTCATTTCCATAGGATTCTAAATAAAACATACAATTTACAATGTAATATAACATGTTTTAATTTTTGTCTAAAAATAAAAATACTTAGAAATAGATGTTACGAAACACTAAAATAAAAAAAATATCATAAGACTTTATGCATGTAACCATAAAATACTATTATACTACCTGAATTAAGGCTCGGAATACATTTCTGCTAATGAAAGACATTATTATTATATTGTTAAATACCTTTAAAAAAAGGTTATTATTGGGAATTTTTCTTAAATCTATACTCTTTCGACGATGTAACGTCGAAAAGTTCCGTTTTTCCAAAAGTGAGAACTAATATAAATGTTACGCATAAACACAGTAAATGATTTAATTGTGAAAGTATTGATCATGAAATTATAAAGATATATATTTCTTGAATAATATTTGTTTAGAACTTTTATTAAAATAACTACATATTTAAATGAAAAACTATAAATATACCAAAAAAAATATTTACTGTTTAATATTAAGTAACGTAAATAGGAAAGCAACTGTATTAGACCTTATTAAAACATATTTATTCAAATTCAAATAATAATATATATTTATAATAATACATAATATTTATAAGCAAGGTGTATTTTTTACTACAGAAATATAATTTTATTGTTTATCATAGGACAATTTTAAATCATAATTTTATGTGTTGCCAGCCCGTGAAGATGGTTAACGAAATTGATTTTATGTCATTACTCGACGTCTTGTGACGGCGCAACATTTAAACTGTGTAAAAACAATTCAACCTTAATAGCGTAAAATTAAAATGTGTAGAATTTAAACTTTTAAATATTTATCACAAACAAATCACAGTGTTATATATACGTTATTAATTAAGGTAAGAATATATTATTCTAGAAATAATTTTGTATGAATTTTATATTAATCCTATACAAATTACAAATATTTTTACTAATGCCTGGTTATTTTTTAAAAATTAATTTAGTATATCTATATTATTTTTTATACATATTTAACCCTAGTAACGTTCTTTGACGAAATTATTGATCAGTCCATTCTTTTGAAGCGATCTGGTTGTGTAATTGTGAGCAGAGAATGTGTAGAGCAAAATCCTGATAAAAGGGTCGTAACAGGTCATGACTGTCTTTGATATTTAAACGAACAGAGTAAATTATATGTTATTATTATTTTATTTTACAAAGGTAAAATTTGCTTCACAATTTTATTATTCTATCGGTTCCAAAATTAATTTAAAAAAATATAAGGTTTAAAATTTATATATTAAAAGTGAATACTTGAAATCAACGTATAAAGATATATTATTAATAGCTCCAATACAAATCCAAATGAAATATAGACGCAATGTTAAAAAAATAAAGGGATTTCAATTTTACATAAAATAAATTAATTATGCAATTTAATAATACATAATGCCGATTTTTTGCTGCTTGCAAAATATCATATTTTCGAATGTAACTAATAGTCATCATCATTATCATGGGTCTCATCATCTGCGTGTAACAGTCACCTGCTACATAAAGGTGTTTTCAAGTCATGACGACTCATAATCACCCTGCTGCAAAGGCATTGGTGATCACAAACCCATTGATTTTAATGAATTGTTTCGATCGGTTATTAATCTAATATAATTTCATATAATTCATCATCTCTTTCATTGACAAATCATAACAAATAAAATCTATTCGCCCGAAACGTGGCCTCAGCAGGTTTTATTAGATTCAGTTTTGCTTCCGCCGCATAATATTTGAATTTGTTAATTTAAACAAGACTGTGTTCAAGGTCAGTTTTTTAAAGCACGCATTGATAGAGTGAAATAACATTTAATTTGTTAACATAATCAATCATAATATACACACTCCTTTTTGTTTTTATTTTTTCTCGGCCTTATCGTTTTTTTTTGTTTAAAAATAATTAGTAGTAAGCTATGACTCTAGAGATGTTTTGAAGTGTGTTGCGATAAATTATCTACTTAGAATTTTACATTTACTCATATTAAAAATCACAGCAAAGTTATCAGAAAATTATAATGCATGTAAATAATCAAACTAGTATTTTAAAATCATCATCTTTGTAACAGTTTGAATCTAGCGCTCGGGAAATATTGACTTTTTAAATCATTTTTTGTCACAAAATACCAATAAATAAGAAGTAATCAATAAAACCAAACTGAAATAGCTCAATAGCAAATAGTTCAAATGGTAAAGCTTGCGCTTGCGATCTAGTGACTTGAACCACATTTCCCTAATATTATACAAACATTGATTTTATGATTAATTCAGTCAGGGGGATCGGAATTACATTATTAATAGGTTGGGGAAAAGTTTATTCACGTTTTATATGAAAACTCAAGACATTTTTTTTTCAAAGTTTATTAACATTTAATTATAATATATATGTGCCACGACCTATTGGCTCAGTGACGGGGCCCTCCGGCCATGGAGTCAATGGTCGCGGGTTCTATCCCTGCATCGGAATAAATATATGTATGGATTTATAAATATTTATTTCGAGTCTGGTAACCCCCCCTCCCCATCCACATTTCTGTTCCTGCCCTTTCCTTTCTTCTCTATCCTTTCCCTTTCTCTCCGCCAATCCACGGTCTGCCGTGCCAAAGGATGTGTGGCTAAGGGCGAGCTTAGTCGCAAGCGTGCCGACCGTCCCGGGATCGGGCTCCCCCGGGTACTATGGTGCCTTACCTCAGCATGCAGGGCTCTGCTGGGGCTGATCTCCATCCTCCCTTGCGGCTCATGGGATTAACTACGACGAATTTAATATACCTAATTTGTTAAAAATGACGGCAACGTGGTTCGCCAGCCGTCACGACCTGATTTTCACGAGGGCGAGAAGCGACCAATGGAGAGCCGTTTCGCTGCGATGAATAGTAGCGGAAGGAGCTCTGTGGTCTCTGCCAACCCCTGTGGGGGATAGGCGTGAATATATAAAAAAATGTGCCATTTTGTGCGATGACTTAGTGCCATCTTGTAAGTAATGACATGATACCGTTGCTGTAGAAATTTTGAGACTTCTGATCAAAAAAACGCGACAAGTAGTTTTGGCAGTCTTCTCTTGTTAATCTAACACTGCCTAAAGAATTCCGCAGAGACGAAACAGGTGGAAATCTGAATTACAAGTTCAGGGCACCATGGCGGATGCATAAACATCTCTTAGTCAAACTCATTTAATATTTGCTTATTGGCTAAATTTGTATATGTTCTAGGGTTATATTGAAAGACTACACCATTTCTATTTTTTTATTTGGCAGTAGAGATATGAATCGATGGTTCTGCCCGACGGTAAAAGTTCATAATGAATAACGCCCTTCCAATTCCACCATATACACAGCATTAATTTATCGCAAGTTAAACCTGGTTTTGCCATAGTCTATGGAGCCTGGCTATCCTTTCACTTCGACCTTTTCGCACATTCTTGTCGTACGTGATCCACTTTCATCACCAGTTATTAATCTCTTTAAAAACAGTTCGGTTTCATTACGTTTCTATAAAGAATTGTAACACGGTTCATTAAGTTTTTTTCAGTGAGCGCGTGTGGCACCCAAATAGCTTTTTTGTATACCTAGCTTTATTCAAATGGGTCAAAACTGTTTTGTGTTGTCAGTTTCCAGTTCTTCAACTGATATATCAATCTTGCTCCATTTTTTTTTAAAATGGCGTCCAGTTTATCTGTAACAAGGCGACCAGAACGAGGTGCATATTTGAAATCATTACCTTTTTTGTAATAAGATTTTAAAATGTATCGAATTTCTTCATTAGATTCACACATTTTAATAGAAAGAAAAATAAATGGAAATAGCTGGAAAATTAATTAATTAACATTTTACTAAGTTGTTTCTTTTTTTTTAAAGTAACTTTTTTAATGACACTAAAACCAGCCAGCTCCATAGAGTACAGCCAAAAATTTTTTTTTGCAAGTTTATACATACTATATGCGAAAAGACTTTTTCCCCGACCTATTACGTGGACAGTCAGAATTTTACTTGGCTAATGTGCTGTTTGATGTTTTTGGTGTTAGTGATAGCAGTCGAAGATTGACGGTTGCTGACGATCGTTTTTTCGGTAAAAATCAGATTATTTATTCTATAATTTCCACTTCTTTTAGTAAACACACAATATTATTTTTCTGTTTGTTTTCTTTTCGCCAATCTTAGCTGAGTGACATTCTGACTGTCCACATTTTTAGCTTAGTTGGAATGGTTAGTAAAAATTATAGTGATACTATTAAAAAAATTATAATTTACTTTTTTTAATAGACGCCAGGCGCATACCAGTAGGTATTGTAGAACTAGATTCTCAAACAATCAGTTGACGGTCATGATTTGTGCCTACATTCTCCTATTCAATTCATCGTACTTATTAATAAACTGAACAATCTTAACCATCATAGTTATTGAAATTGAAATAGATTTCTCACTGTTTGTCTAACATTACTGTTTGACAAAGTATACATAAATCTCTATCATTTTTTTAAAGGTGAGGCAAGCAAACGAACAAGCTGGTCACCTAATGATAAGTTATTACCGTCGATTGTTAACATCGTCATGGGCGGAGAAGGTTTAATTAATAGCAGTAGAAGAAGAAAATAAAGGAAGAGGAAATGAGTTGTGATTTCGGTTGTCAACGCTCACCTACAACAAAGTTCAGTAGCAAAACTACAACTCAGATATTTGTTTTCCACGGACGGTTGGCACTTCCTCGAGTCGGCCGGAAGTGTGTACTAACTAGACTTTTAATTTTACAATCAGTTCATAAATCCACGTGCCACAATTGAAGATAAACTTGACTAATTAAAATTATATTTTTCATTGCCTTATCACGAATGACCGTAATGATGGCCGCGAACAGTTGGTCAGCCCTGATATAGATAATAAATCATTTTGTTTTTTTTTTATTAAGTCATTTTGTTTTTTTTTAAATTCCCCTTCAACGTTACTCTTTCTTGCTGTGTGGTTCCCGGCATATAATGGGTTTACCTAATTTCTTCCCGTAGACCAATAGATTGGTTTCAACGTCTACCAGAGTAATTAAAAATATTTACAATAGTCAATCCGCCCGACAAGCGCGAAGACATCTCAATTTCTAGGAAGGCCATTATCCAGTAATGGATTGTTTTGGCTGTATTGATACTGAATATTTCTCTACAAATCACATTAACTCATATGATGAAACATATTACATATATCAATACAATTGATTCAACGGGTATCATTAAAAACTTCTCATTGACCCGGTAACCTGTCGACCATTATTTTATCACTTGTATTATAACTTCATAAATAATAACAATTTATATATTTTTGTTCTACTCAAGGACGTAAATCATACAACCAGTGCACTATATTTACTTAAAAGTCTACTTCAAGTTCATTTTAATTTATTTGTTTGTTATTTATATTATTATTTCTACTAGTAATAAGTAGAATAAACAGAAAGAGCGGACGTATTCGTATCATGCGCTCATATTATTCTACAAATTATTTTTCTCCTCAGCTGTTTCGTTTTGAAGATAACAAATTATCGCGTATGCGTCTACGTGTTTATTTATCAAAAAACTCTTATCAGCTTTAAAGACTTTTGTAATGGAGCGTGGTTGGAAGATTACAGATTTTGGAATGCCTTGATCAATCAAATCAAATCAAAGTAGCGTGTAATATACGCCATAATACTAAATAAGGGTTTCTAAACTGTGCCCCGCGGTGAGGCGTGATAGCTATTTACACGTCGGCTAACTTATTTTGTATTTTTTTTTTCATAATATTTAACACCTAGTTATGCATCCAGGCGGTCAAACTACTGACTTGTATCCGGACCGGAGGTGGTCCGGTAGGATGCGTACGGCTAACAAATGCATCGGGCATCGACAGAGAGGACAGTTTGTAGTTAGAGTTAGTCTTAAGCAACTGTATCGAACAGTTTAAAGTCCGCTGAATCGCTCAGCATAATAGTGAGAATATTAATTATAATTACAATAAAATATAATGAATACTTTTTAAAAAAAGTATTTCACCGCTCCCAAAACTTGTAAATAAGTTTACGGCGTTACGCATACACTAACTCAAATTAGTTTTTCTGTATACCGTCTAATCTAAATAATGACAAGCACCGTCTAATCTAAGTAATGGCTTATATGATGAATAATTTTATTTCATTTCGCTTCTCATATATATCTTCTGCTGGGTAGGGGCCTCCCCATTTCTGGAGGAACGGACATTAACCCTCCACGCTTTTCAATGCGGATTGGCGGGGTAACCAGACTCTGAATAAATATCTATAAAGCATACATATATTTATTTCGTTACGGGGATCGACCGATTCGTCTACCGATTGCGATGACTATGAGTATTTCTTTCCAGCTTGGAGACGCCTGTATTCAATAGTGAACTGTTATACCACAGCTGGATAACGCTATTTTGACATCTATATATTGGTATTGTCGATCATTGATAACATAAATCCTTTTCTATTACCAAGGTGAACTAACGCCAAAATGGCTGCCATAGATCTGGACAAGCCGCGGTATGACCAAAGCACGTACATGGGGCGAGCGAAGCACTTCCTCCTCCTGACCAACCCACTGAATATCCTCGCAAGCGATAAGGAACTTGACGAGGCCAAGCAAATCGTCAATGAATTCAGGTAAGCTTTGATATTGTTACGCCAGTCTCATATATAGAGACAGTTATACTTCGATATTAGGGATTGAAATATTATAAGCTTGAAACTCATATTCAGACACCGGTTACACTGTTGGCAACGTCCCCACCAACCGTGTAGCCCAGGGGTTGCCAAACTTTTTTGATCATCGACACCTATATAATTTTTTTATTAAACTCCATCGACCCCATAAAAAGTAATTTTCATTTAATTAAAATAAAACTATTAGGTAAAATGTTTGTACATTTATTTAATGATTTTAAACATTTATTACAGTCATATGACATTGTTACACCATAGTTTTATGAAAAATATCTAAATGTTGAAATTTTAATACCTTAATATTAATTAAATAATAAGTAAAGTAAAAACACATTTATTGCTTCTTAAGCAATGAGATTTCAAATAAGAACTTGCGTTAATTAATAGGGGTCGATTTTTAGACCTCGTCGACAACCAAAATCAGTTTTCGTTTATGTTGTCAGTTTTCGTACCCCTGGGAAATCAATTTTGATATCGACCACTTTGAGAATTCTTATATCAAGTATAGTGTTTTGCTACTCAATTTCATTTATACGGCGGCCATTTGCATGGGGTCTTCAACAAATTTGATTTTTGTGGAACGATGATGAACAGTCGTGCAGTTATTCACCAGAGGCAAGGCATCCTTTTGAACATATAGTTAGATAAGATATACAGTCATAATTTTATCTATCCGCATTTATTTATTGAACTATACTAACTAAACTTGCAACTATATTTACAAATATTCTTATTAAAGATTAACTTATAA
Source organism: Baronia brevicornis (assembly GCA_031353405.1). Lineage (NCBI taxonomy): Eukaryota > Metazoa > Arthropoda > Insecta > Lepidoptera > Papilionidae > Baronia > Baronia brevicornis. The sequence goes on along the minus strand of JASFAT010002581.1, from coordinate 47,816 downwards.
CACATGAAAATAGCCGCCACATGCTACGTCAAAGTTCATTCTTCAGTCTTGGGGGAAAACATTAAATTAACATTCGATATAAAATAACAATAATAAAAATAAACATAATATATTTTCAGTTACAAACCTCCAATGTTTTTAATAATCGGAGAGGCAATAAAGATAAGTGCTGCTTCTTATCATTCTTCTTATTTGATCAGGAAAACCCGCAAAATGCCTCCAGGCTACAATGCAGACAAGCTCTGGGAGAAGAAATATTTGTACGATAGCGCGTTTCATCCTGACACAGGAGAGAAAATGTTTGTATTGGGTCGCATGTCTGCACAAGCCCCTATGAACACACTCATCACTGGTGGTGAGTATTCTCTCTTTCTCCTCTCTCTACGAACCATTAATGGTTCTTTAAATATCAATAAAAGCAGACCAATGTTGTTGGCATCTTCTTGGTGCCCTAGTTATCCTACCAATACGACTTTAGTGGTAGAGCCACGCGGCAGACGAATACTTTGTCAAGAATGGCATAATATTTGTCTGTAGCATGAATGGGCCGGCTCGCCCGGGGAAGTACCCGCAGAAAACCGGCGTCTGAGTGGTAGCTTAGCTACCGCGCTTCTTACGGTGAGCGGCCGACTCCCAGCACCCTCCCCTCTCCCTTTACCCCCTCCCACTCCCATAATGACACTTTCCTTAAAGGTCGGCAACGCTTCCGCACTGCCTATAGCGCTGTGGATGCCTATGGGCGGCATTGATTGGTTTCCATCAGGTGACACGCCTGCTCGTTTGCTTTCTATCCGTATGTATCCCACGGGGATCGAATCCGCGACCATTAACAACGAAGGCATGAGGCCCTGAGCATTTATTTAGGTCGTCATGTTGATAATTATTTTTTCTTCTGCAGTCCATATATGTCCCATTGTTGAGCACGGGCCTCTCCATTTCTGGAGGAACGAACATTAACCCATCATGCTTGTCTAATGCGGATTGGCGGAATTACCAGACTCAGAATAAATATCTGGGGCCATACACATAGATGATGATGATTTGGTTGTGTTAATATTGTGATCATGATGACATCTATCTATATATCTTCAGGTATGATAACGTTCTATAAAACCACACCGGCGACGATCTTCTGGCAATGGTTCAATCAAACATTCAACGCGGTGGTCAACTACACCAACAGAGCTGGTGATGCAGCCGTCAGCACGAAGTGGGTATCCATATTAAACCAGACAATCCATATCCGTGTTTTATATACAATAATTCTATTAAGATTTATCTAATGTTCTATTACAGAACGAGACAGTCCATACAATCCATATCCGTGTTTTATATACAATAATTCTATTAAGATTTATCTAATGTTCTATTACAGAACGAGTCCTATATGTGATGTAACACAAATTTGCTTGTTTTACAAATCCTAATATAAATTTCGTTGTTGTACAAAAAATAACATAAACATTGCTTTACAAATTATAGCATAACTTTTATTTTTGCACAAATATTTCCTTTTGGAAGAAATAATAGCAGAAATTTCATTGTTTGACAAATAGGGACAAAAATTTAGTTTTTGTACAAATAAAGAAATAAATTTCGCCTTTGTATAACTAATAAAATAAATTTCATTATTGGACAAATATGAACATAAATTTCAAAGCTGCACAAATTATAGATACGTTTCCGAACCGATTTGACGAATATTTGTATAGTTATAATTTGCTCAATTCCTACTCTTTACACACACTCTCACACACACACTCACTCACACACTCACTCACACACTCTCTCTCACACACACACGCGCGCGCGCGCGCACACATACAATCGAACACTCGCATACGCACGCACATAAATACAGGCAATAACACACTAGTATAAAGACCATTTTTAAAAATAGAATGGTCATTGTTTTATTTAATAATTATATCCTATAATAATGTACAATGTCTTAGTTTAAAATCTAGGTCAGTTACATTGAATTATTATGTCATTAAAATTTGGTATACCAATAATATAATATATAGAGAACAGCAATGTTACGCAGTAAGAAAAATAATAGTAGGAATTGACTTTAACAAATTTTTCTTTTTATATTACCTGTTTTTAATAGTAATGTTGTAAAGATATTGCACACTTATCCAGCGATTTGATTCACGCAATGAATTGCAGGCAACTGTTGGCGTCATACTGCGCCGCTTGTGGAGGCGCGCTGGGTACTGCTCTCTACCTCAACAGCAAAGTTAAGGTAAAACACTTTATTGAATTAGTAACGTCTTCGTATGTGCTATGACTTATGACGAAGAAAAGTATAAAGTTACCAGGGCCGTCTTTACCCGGGGGTTCAAGGGGTGCAGCCGCACCCGGCCGCGGGGTCCTAGGCGGCGCCGAATGCTAGAAATTAGAAATTATATTGACCTCTAAACTCATTAAATGTCAAATGCAGGGGCGCGGGCTGATTACCCGCACCCCGGCGCGGAATATGCTTAAGACGGCCCTGAATTTTACCGTGGAGCTTACACGATTGGGACAGCGTCCCACAAAGGTTACTCTAGTGCAGTAGTCCTCAACCTTTTTTCATAGGGGCCACAAACACGTGTCAGTCGTGGTGTCAGGGCCCGCGAAAAAAAAAAAAGAAAATTAGGTAATGAATTCTTAGTAGGTTTTGATACAGTTGAATCATGGAAATAAATTCAAAATAAGTCACAACCAGCAAACAAAGCGACACGTAGAAGTATATTAGCCAAAGAAAGGGGATTTCTTGGGGGTCTCGCTCAATACGGAAGCAAAAACACCCAATGCAAAACATCGCTAATCCAAACACTTGATTTACTGTACTTACGTAATAACTAATATAGCGTGTTGCTGTGATATAATGAGGCGTCTGCTGTAAATTAAAAAATAATTTTATTTTTTAACAAATTGCCGTATATTACGGCAAATTACTGTATCAATAATAGCACTGCACACCGCGGCGTGGTAGTGTTATGTGAACCCATTTACTTAGCGCTTTTTTATTATGAACGCGAAATTCAAAATGGTTTAAAATAAAGTAATACCAGATGAACCAACTGCATAAGCTCGGCGGGCCGCAGGTTGAGTATAGCTGCTCTGGTGGAAGGTCCGTAGCCAATCGCCATTGGAAAAATAAAAATTCTCTTTGTTGACCTAAGTAGAAATTGATTTAATTTTTTTTACTAACAGTCGCCATCAGATCTTTGTCTGCTAAATATGACGCGATATCGAAATAAGACGTTTTTCTTGAAACTTCATTCCACGCACCACCACTCTACGGAACCAGCTGCTTTTCGAACCGATACGACATTGAAACCTTCAAAAAACAAGCCTACTTATATCTTAAAGGTCGGCAACGCAACTGTGACGCCGTCGGTGTTGCAGATCCATCCTTCCATCTTTGACGGCGGCGTTAATTGCTTTCCATCACGTGATACGCTTGTTTGTTTGCCTCCATCATAAAAAGAGATTATGGCTTAAATCCCATAAAACAAATTCCACATGGATGACAAATGATGGGCGAAGATCTAATTGGGTAACAACAATATATATTGCTCATGTAAAAATTTAGAAAACTGTATTTTAATCCTTTTATATTTTTGAATCACTTCAATAATACTAGGTGAGAGATATCAAGCGATAAAAATTGTGATTGATTGGTACCGTGTCAAAATATAATCGATGCAAAAAAATTATTACAATCGAGAGCATATCGCTAAAATATTACCAGAATGATAAGCGGCGAGTGACAAATAACAATCGGGCAAACGATCTGAGGACGTATGAAATCTTGCATTGGACTACTGATGTGAAGTTTTTCCTAAAACAAGCATTATTTGCTTAGTTGGAATCAATATCAGCCCACGGCAGTCCACTGCTGAACATAGGTCTCACCTAAGGCGCGCCACCTAACCCGATCTTCGGCTACACGCATCCAGTCTCTGCCAGCCGCCTTGCGCAGATCGTCGCTCCATCTAACAGGAGGGCGTCCCACAAATGTGTCCAGCTCATTGCCACTTTAGTCTGCTAACTTGAAGAGCTATGTCGGTGACTCTGGTTCTCCGGCGAATTTCTTCATTTCGAATTCTGTCCACCAGAGAAACCCCGAGCATAGCTCTCTCCATAGCCCTCTGAGCGACTTTGAGCTTGTCGAAGAGACGGACTGTCAGTGTCCCCGTCTCGGCACCGTAAAAGAGTACGGGCAGGACGCACTGGTTGAAGACTTTTGTCTTCAGACTTTGTGGTATGGGTGAGGAGAAGACTTGACGAAATTTCCTGAACGCTGCCCAGCCCAACTGTATCCTTCTCTCGGCTTCTTTCTCGAAGTTGTCTCCGTCCAATCGCACATTTTGGCCAAGGTAGACATATTCCTGGACAACTTCGAGAACTTTACCATCGATCATGGTCGGCTTAGTTGGATTAGTTTACGATAATTCTAGTGATGTGAAAAACGTGCTAGTCTTTTTTTATAGCAGTGCACTACCGCCCATAAGGATCTGCAACGCCGGAGGCGTTTCAGATACATTGCCGGCCTTTTATTAGACTTCTTTTTTTTTAAATGACAATGAAGAAGTAATTGAGATCGTACTTAATTATTTTACGTATCGACCTGTGCAAGTAGCCAAATGTATGCAACTTTACTGGCACGACATTCCTATCACTGGTGCTGCAATAATGACCAGCAGAATGCCTAAATTGGAAAGTTCAGCTGAGGGTCGATTTCGTGGAGCGATTAAGGTTGTTTATGATGATAAAGAGAGGCAAACGTATTCTATTACTATACCAAATAACTCTGGCAGACATATGTGGCCAAATATTAGTTGGTTTATAGGCTCTCACATATTTGGCAAGTAAGGCCATAATATATATAAAAAGAACGTTGAATTAATTCAATGAGAAGGTAATTCGCTTCCATAATTCGATGTAATTACAGTTTCGCAAATAACTAAATATTATAAATACGCGAATAGCGAACAAATAACCTCAACCTTTCTAGACGTGGGTTTAATAATTGAAAACAAATTCAAACACGCGATTGAATTAATAAAGAGCGTTGATCAAACCGGTTACTGGATGCATAGTCTACTACGTCTTAGTCGTTCCGGAAATGACGGTTTGAAGGACTAGGTAAATTAAATGAAAGTTAAACACTATACCACTGGCCACCAGGTAACCCGCGTTTGCCTCTACTATAAAAAAAAAACTTATGGTTGCAACAAGTAACTATTATTTTTTTAAAAAAGAGACGCGAGCAAAAGTGATAATCATGTGCGTGAATGACGATGCTTCTATATTTCGACACAAAAACGGTGTAAATGACACTCAATAATAATAATAATTCTTTATTTTTATAATGTAAGGTGTAACAAGCTGAAAAAAGACGTTTAATGCTCCATCACATTGCCACTTATGGCGTACAAATTTTATCAATTATTACATACATAGAAATCTAAATACATAAGTCGCTTATGGTTACAAAGCATTAAATTATTAATAAACTGTTACATTGTCATTAACATTATAATTGATTCATCTATTACATACATTCGATCCAACTTTTAAAGCAAAAAAGTCCTTAGTATTATAAATATTGCCATCTATTAACCATTAATATAGTCTTTTTTTAAATAATCTTGTGTTCAATTGTTTTAATTCATGAGGTATATTGTTGTAAATGCATATACAGGCAGGTTTTGATATATTTACTCAGTCTGGGGTGATCATCTGGCACTAATCTTTGAGGATCATGCCGGATCATAATACTTATTGCATATTCGGATCAGAAAAAAATACTGCGTCAAACGATCTAAGTCTCTCATCTCCATGACCAATAGAAAAATTTGTACAGCGTTGAAACTAACCGTTTTTGAGTGATCAGATACAACTTTTTCAGAAACCCTAGTTTTTTTGGGTCTGATGGAAAGTTTTCATTTTGCGGCTTACTACGTTTTTTTGCTTATTTTCATCGATTTACAACTTTAAGCAATAGGCTTAGAAGAAAGCATTTATACATAAACTAGAGACGGGCGGTTCTATTTTATTTATATCTTTGACATCGATATGTTAAAAAAATTAAGCGATTTAAAAGTGTGAATCTTTTTCATTCATTTACGAAGCTACGTTATCACTAAATTAAGGTCGCTGCCAGTTTTCCATACAAGGCCTTCTTATCTTATCGGTCGCTCAATTAATATTTCGGGTCGCTTGCTGTAGCGATATGATATATCACCGTCCACGTCACAGAGGTGTGTCCCACCTGTGTACACGAGTGTATACGTTTCGCACGAATACGACGACGTTCATTAACACAGCTCACACCCGTTGACGTCAAGGTTATTCAATTCATGAATAACACAACAAATGAGATAGATTGAGACGCTTTAATGAAAAAATATATACGCAAAAAAAATATATACCTAAATGTTACTTCAAAAAATATATAAATATAAATGTAATTATAAGGGTTTTTATTTCTTTTATATAATCGTTTAAAAAGCTTGTAGTATCAAATTTCAATGTTACTAAATACCTACATAGAAATGTCTAACTCCTTTAAGAATGAAGGGAAAGTTTCCTCTAATTAATTCATTTGTTTTTTATGGGATAGAAAGGCAAACAAGCAGGCGTGTCACCTGATGGAAAGCAAACAACGCCGCCCATAGATATCCTCAGTGCAATAGGCAGTGCAGAAGCGTTGCCCAGCTTTCAGGAAAGAGTCATTATGGGAGGGGTAGGGGGACTGGGTTGGGCCTCCGGAACTCAACTGCTCACCGCACGAAGCGTGGTAGCCAAGCTCTCACTCAGACGCCGGTTTTTTGTGGGAGTGTGTTAAGGTTGTCCCGAGCAAGCTCACCCATTCATGCTACAGACAAATATTACGCCGTACAAAGTATTCGTCTGCAGCGTGGCTTAGTAAAAACATAGAGGTGTTATTACGTCAGGTGGTCTTAACAGAAGTTCCGTATTGTAAAATATTAGTAAACAAATCGAATCACAAATCAAGCGAAAGGGGGCGAATTTTTATCCCCCTCCGTATATTTCATAGCCGTCTTATGTGCACTTTGCACATAATTGAAATGAAACGTCAGAGTTTTTAATCATGTCAAATTGAACTTGACAACAAAAGTGTCATGTAAAGTGATAACGAGCCATGAATATCCAATTATCGCTGGTTCGCCAATGGGCCGGTAAACAAATATGGATTAATATGGATGTTTAAACATTACGTTGTTTGTACGTCATTCATTACCAGTCCACACAATTCCCTTATTATGGTAGAACAATATTTGTATACTGATCTATTTATTTATTTATGGGCCATCAACAGAAGTTACGTTCATTATTATACATTATTCTAAATAGTTCTAAAAACATACTTAAATGTAATCCTAATTTAAGATGGGCAAAACATTAACATAAAGTGAAAGCAGACAAATCAAATATTATACAGACAAATGTTAGATTTAATACGGTGCGTGATTTGTACCACACTGTCGTAGAGAACGTCTAAAGCGTTGTTTCTTTTCATGTATTTGCGGTACATTACAAAAACGAAGCTTGAAATAGCAAGACTGTATAGGTTGATGAAAGTGAAAAACAACGTATAAAATATAATAATAAATTCTGCGTAGTAACTGAGTTCCACATAAAGAACTAAATTGCAACCATCATCACATATGTATACCTATAAACAATAATTTGTTTTTTTATTTATTTATTGAAAACTTTAATAAAATAACAATAATACCTTTACTTAACCCAAGGGTTACAAAAGGGCATATATATCATTCATGATAAAAATTACAAAAGTAGTAAATAACAATTTAAGGCAATATATAGAGTAATATATTGCCAAGCAAGATCCAATTAGAAATGAGATATGAAAAAGACATTTCAGTACTGAGATGAAGAACACATTGGCTGACGACCAATGGGTACAGTGGGGGCCCGCCCGCAAAATCAATGGTCGCGGGTTCGATACCCGCATCAGAATTAATATATGTATGGATTACAAATGTTTATTCCGAGTCTGGTAACCCCACCAATCCGCATTGGACAAGCGTGGTGGGTTAACGTCCGTTCCTCCAGAAATGGAGAGGCCTGTGCTCAGCAATGAGATATATATGGGCTGTTAAAAAAATGAAATACACATTAAAATACCACAAAAATAATATTTTTCATAGAACATGAAGCCGATATACGGTCGCCTGGTGCCATTTGCGGCGGTGTGCGGCGCTAACTTGATCAACATACCAATGATGAGGAGCAGGTGAGTACGTACGTAGTCTTCTTATTGGCACTTATTCATTACTGGATTTTTTTATAAGAACAAGCAAACACTTGACTGTATGTTTGGTCCAACTCGAGTTTTTTGTAAGAGAGGAGCCAATACTAAAGTGACCATATGTCTCGCTTTGAACAGGACTTTTCCGTTATTCGGGCACCTGTCCCATTGTCCCAAACCCGCGCACAAATTCAAAATTAGCACGTCAGACATGAGCTATATAACTAAAAAAATATATTGCATAAATATGCTGCAATAATTCACAGTCACAGAAACTTTGCTTTAATAAAGCTGGTGATTTATTTTTATTTTTGAAAATAAATCACCAGCCAAATAAAAATAATTATAATATAATTAATCTGAAGACTGATTGTATTGTTGAAAGTTAATTTAAATATATGGACAGTCAAAAGTTTTACTTAGCTAAGATCCGCGACAAGCAAAACAATAACAGAAAATTAATAATGTGTGTTTTTCCGTTGGGTTAAGTGGATTTATTTGGAACTTTAACTAAAAACTTACCGAAAGTCGGCCATCAATTCTCCACCCACCAACCACTATACACAACACCAAACACACATAATCACTTTTCCATCTTGTAAACGACACGTGTTTCGCCCCAACACGAGGCATCTTCAGGTATAGTAGACTCTACGGAAGACAACCGAAAAGTTGTCTGTCTGTGGGTGGAGAATTGATGGCCGACTTTCGGTAAGTTTTTGGTTTAAGTTCCAAATAAATCCACTTAACCCAACGGAAAAACACACATTATTAATTTTCTGTTATTGTTTTGCTTATCGCGGATCTTAGCTAAGTAAAACTTTTGACTGTCCATATAGTGATGGATTTCCGCAAAGTAACGCCTAACTCCATTAATAAGTTGATTTAAAAACAATGCCAAATATTTTCTTTGGATTTATTATATTAATTTATTTTAATAATAAGCCGATTATAATAAGCCGGTGCCCCGTTCACTGTCGTCACTCCATCGGAGCGGGCTGCCGTAAGGAAAGGGTTAATCATTAAAAGTTTTACACTCATTTGAAATATGTTGGCAGCGAGTTGCTGCAAGGCACACCAGTCTTCACGGCGGACGGACATCGTATCGGCAACTCTAAGCGCGCTGCCCAACTTGGCATCTTCCTTGTTTGCGTATCGCGTATCACGATGGCTCTGCCTGGCATGAGTGAGAAACTTTCTTTAGTATTTTCAATTATTTTTTACTGTTTTATTGGAATTTAACCCTCAACGGACTGGTATGGTAATATTTACAAAATATTTGTATTTTAGTAACAATTAAATAAATATATAATATTATATATAAATATTTCTTTTCTTTACTCGTATAACAATGTTAAGTAGATTTTGTTTTTACACAGCTTCTCTTCATATGAAAAATAGCTTGGACTTGGTGGGAAGAAAATTGAAGTACCTTCGGACCGTTAAGGGTTAAAATGCGGGTTCGATTTATCATATATCAATTTTTTTCTAACAGAGCAGGCAAACGAACATTATGGTCATCCGCAAGACTGAAGGCACCTCTAATGCGTTGCCGGCTCTTTATTAGCTAAATGAGATTGAAACTAGTTAACAAGAATATATACTTTTACATCCGCAATACCTATCATTGCGGAAGCGTTGTCGGCCTTTGAGAAAAATTTTAGTTATATGAAAACATTGCTATTATAGTTTTTAAGAAAACTCTTCTGGTTTTTAAAAACCAACGCTGCCCATAGACATCCGCAATGCCTATCATTGCGGAAACATTGTCGGCCTGTATATGATATAACTAAATAAAATTTAGTTATATCATATATATAAAATTATTTAATAGTGGTAGAGCCACGCTGCAGACGAATACTTTGTCAAGAATGGCATAATATTTGTCTGTAGCATGAATGGGCCGGCTCGCCCGGGGAAGTACCACACTCTCGCAGAAAATCGGCGTCTAAGTGGTAGCTTACCTACCGCGCTTCGTACGGTGAGTGACCGAGTTCCGGAGGCCTTCCCCCCTCCCTCTACCCCTCTCCCATAATGACACTTTCCTTAAAGGTCGACAACGCTTGCGCACTACCTATGGCGATGCGAAAGTCTATGGGCGGCGTTCATTGCTTTCCATCAGGTGACACGCCTGCTCGTTCGCCTTCCTATCACATAAAAAAAACAAGACATTGCCAGTTTGTAAGAAAACTCGTGTGATTTGTAGCGATCACGCCCATGATAACGAACTACGCGACGCGGCGCGGCATGTTCTGCAAGTACCCGATGGCGGTGATACCGTTCCAGCTCACGTTTGTAGGGCTGTGCGTGACGTTCGCCACGCCGCTCTGTTGCGCGCTGTTCGAACAACGCGCCGCGCTCTCCGTCGACAGCCTCGAGCCGGAGCTAAAGGTACACACACACTCACACCTTAACTCACCGCCCACGTTTTAAGCCAGGGACGAGCAACACGTAACTATAGCTGCCAGACTTTTCGGTTATCTTCCGTAGAGTCTACTATACCTGAGGATGCCTCGTGTTGGGGCGAAACACGTGTCGTTTACAAGGTGGAAAAGTGGTAGTGTATGTTTGATGTTGTGTATAGTGGTTGGTGGGTTATAAGTTTTTGGTTTAAGTTCCAAATAAATCCACTTCGTCCAGCAGAAAAAACACACATTATTAATTTTCTGTTATTGTTTGCTTGTTGCGGATCTTAGCTAAATAAAACGTTTGACTGTCCACATAGTAATGGATTTCCGCAGTGACGCCTGACTCCATTAATCAAAATTGAATTTATTTTATCGACTTCCTCCCATCAATATATTGTTATAAAATTAATTATAATAAAATGGTAGTACATTCTATACCGAAACAAATTATTAATAAGTGTTACTTTATGTGCAGCCCGCCAAACATTTTTAAAATTTAAATTGGCCCGTTGATCATAAAGGTTGCTCACCCCTGTTTTAAGTCATTGATATACCAGGAAAATGAATAACCATTCATTCATTTTGTCAAAAAAGACACTTAAAAATGTTTTTAATGTACATTTGACAACACAGCAGAATTACAGCAGTGAGATTACAACAACTCGTACATCAAAAAAGTGACCTCTAAAACGAACGAAAATGTATTATAATTTTGCCAGTCGTTTTATAATGTGCGCTGCGTTCATTTTTGATTTTTTTAAATTATTGCAATTAATTGATTTTTCTTTGTTTTCAGGATATAGTCAAAAAGAAATACCCGAAGGAGACCCAAGTGTACTTTAACAAGGGATTGTAAAAGAAGCTTAATTCAAATAATTAATATTAAAGCAATAAGTTCCATCACCGGTCTAACCGCGGTATAAAAAGTACCATCCTCACCATCTTGATGGTTGGCGGTCGACCTAAGTGCGATTCAGTCGCAACTTTTCGCAACTAACGTTGAAACGATCGACTGTCTGTAGTGTTCCCGAACGATTATGATATTAATGTATTCAAGGGACGAGGGTCTGTGTTCGTCAAAGACCGGCAGATGCGTTGCAGATGTCTATGAGCGGCGATCGCTTACCATCAAATGATCTGCATGCTTGTTTGTCTGCTCTATATAAAAATGTACTACAAAGAAACATCGTGCCTCACCCTTGATGCAAAGTGGATAGTCTAGTATTGTTACTGCCTTTTCTACAGTGAACAGTAAAACGTAGATAGTATCCTTGTGTTAGTGCTTCAAACTTTTTGTAGACACTTTCAACAACACTTGTCAGCCCTCTGATCTTCCCTTAGTCGCGTATATGAATTTCTTTAAAGAGACCAAGATCTTAGACAAAACTATGGCAAACGTAAAATGAAATTATTTGCGGTTGTTTTTAAACATTATTATTGGCTATATGTGAAGCATTTTCCAAAGATTACATTCCTTATTGTGATGCTAGTTATTTTTACATAGGTATTTACAAATTTTATTATTTAAAATCCGATCGGAGCAATTTTGAAAGTTCCCGATGCAGATTTATGAGGTTCTGCATTTAAAACAACTATAACTTTCAAAGTTCAAGAAGATCGGAAGATGAAATATACATCATTTTGATACTATATTTTTATTTGTTGCTTAATTAATTAATGTAATTTTTACATTGTATTCTCATTAAAAACCGCTCAAACTTATTGGTTGTGTCTTACACGATCTGAATCAAATGTAAGGCGATTATAAGCTGACTACTCGACTGCGTGCATTTGGCTGTCGTCAGTCTGTGATCGCCCTTAGATGTAGGTAGCTTGTAATTTTTTTTGCATTTTTTTAGGTAACACAGCTCAAAATCAATATACTATTATATTAATTATATTACATTAAGACAATTTCAAATTGTGCATTTTAATGCAATTGAACGGCGACAATAATATGTGGAATGTCCTATTTAAAATTAAGTTAATTAGTTGTTTGGTAAACAAATACAATTATTTGCGTAAGCATGAAAGCAATGTACAAAATAAATGAATATATGTTACCAAAATATTTTTTTACTGTTTTTAACCAAATCCTAAAACTAAAAATCAAGTTATAATGATCATAAAGAGAATTAAAAAAACAACCACTTGATTTATATATTGTATTAAAATATTTAAAAAAAAATGACATTGGGTTACATTAATATTATTACACACGCACGCGACATTATTAATATTAAAACATTACATTGAACTTCATTTGTGATATAATTAATAATATTTAAATATAACTATTAAATGAGCTACTTATACACAATTCCAAATATTCTATATTTTATTTATGATGAAAGTTTCAACTTGTTTATTCGCCTTACAATATATCTTACAAGGTACAATAATTGCTCTCTTAATTAATCTCAATACATTACATTACATTTAAATATTATACATGAGTACTATATACTGCTCTATCAAGAGGCTCAAGTAGATTAATATTAATAATACAGTCTTATAAAGAAACAAGTCACTTAAGTACATAAAAATATGTTCAAACTTATACTTTAATAAATAATAAAATTTAATTCAAAATACATATAAATTGAGGCGCAGCCCTAGAAGATCCAGTAAAATGTAACCTATATATAGCCCACGACCTAGAAATATAAGTCTCTGGACACATTTGCAACTCATAATATGTGTCCTTTTTAGTTTTTGAACCTTAATTACTACTTTAAAACAATGAATATTGGACCATATTATTATTAGGTTATGGGCTATTATTATATTCGATCTATAAACCTAATATATGTTTGAATATTCCTTATTTGAAATTAGTAGTTAAAATTGAAAACCTAATACTGCCACAGGACACCCTATATAATATAGGTGTCCTATGGCAGTATTAGGTTTTCAATTTTAACTACTAATTTCAAATAAGGAATATTCAAAGATATTTATATTAGGTTTATACGAGACATAAATAAAAGGGCTGAATTAAATGCATTTCAATAATTATATAAATATAAACCTATGTTACTTATTGTACGTCCGGCGTTGAGTAAAGATATTTTTAAAAAAATAAAACGCTTTACACTCTTGGGTACTATTCGTCTTGGTGTTTGTGAGTGACTTGTGAGATAAGTTAACATGCCCGCCTTGACTGATCGTACAATACTTTATAATCGTTAAAATTATAACAATATGTCGTTATAATTTAAACATATAAAACGATACGTTATAAAAAATGACCCATGCTATTGCTATTGCTATATAGCTCTGTTAAACAATACAATATAGTAAAAGTAAACTAGCTCACACACCTTTCACTACATTTCTCTACTTTTTAGTGAATGTAGAGAAATGTATATTGGGAAAAAGCGGTAGTAATAACATTAAAGAAATATATTTATTTGAAATTACTACCGGTTACCAAAAATATATATATATCTATATATATATATATATATATATATATATATATATATATATATATATATATATATATATCCCTTTGCGAACGAGAGGTGATTCTCACTCACCATATGATTTAATACCGCAATTCGAGAGGTGGCTTTGGCTCACCACTCTCTTTGGTGAGGGAATTCGATGCGATTTTTTTTTCTTCCTTTAAAACTATGTAAAATTTTTGTATTTGAAATTAGTGCAATATCGTACAGCGGACTGTTTTTTCAGAATCACCTTGAACTTGTTTTCTAATCCCTATGAAATTCCTCCATTACCTCCGATTCTAAACACATCCGTCTAAGAAGAAAGCTGCATAACATTCTAACAGGAGTTAGGAAGGATTGCAAAGTCTGCTTTGAAAGTAATAATACCGGCAAAAGATATGAAACGACATACTATTGTGATACTTGTACCGGGAATGCATCTCGGCAATTGTTACATGAAAAATCATCATACAAAACAAGATTACAAAGATTAATATTTAAGAAATTATCTTCGTAAAGATGTAAAGATATATTAAAAATTAAAATATAATATAAGTTAGAGATAAGAAATTTACCAAAAGCGCTATGAAATCCTTCGACTAGCTGGTTAGTCCGTGCTAAACGGTCTCGAGCGCAAAGGGATATATATATATATATATATATATATATATATATATATATATATATATATATATATATATATATATATATATATATATATTATGTAGCTTTATAAAAACATAAGAAATATATCCTCATAAGCAACACATTAAAGTAAAGTACAATCCCCATATGAGTGGTTTCTGTTGAAGTCAAATTACAACTTTCACTGCAGTTAATACTTTAATTACGAGTTAAAGATAGTGTGTTTCATTTTTGAAACACTGCTACACGACACCCATTGTTCTGGAAATTTACAATTCACTCGTCGTTGTACGTTATGTATGCGTTTAGATAGTCAGCGTGTGTGTCTAATAGCATTTTGTGTTGCACCGGCGGCTGCATCACGGGAGGGGGCGCGGCTTCTAGCTCCCGACGTCGTTTTCTGAAAAAAGGAAATCGATAGCTCGTATAAAGGGCTCGGCAAAACTTGATCGGATCTAAACTTGGCGAATCACGCATAAATACGATTGCGAATGCCTTCAAAGCTTAATTGGAAATATCTCTACGTATCATACAGATATTTCCTACGTATATATATATATATATATATATATATATATATATATATATATATATATATATATATATATATATATATATATATATATATATATATATATATATATATATATATATATATATATATATATTAGAACTAATACCATTATATTGTGCAATAAAACAATGTTATATGACTCGTGGCGCCATCTGTTGGCATGTGATGTAAGTATAACGTTGGATTATAAAATAATTATAATAATTGTAATTATGTGTGTGTAAAATATACTATTCAAAATTTGTCATACATGGAAATATTTAAAATTAAGTTAAAGCACTGCTCTGCATTTCTGTGGAGGTCAGGCGGTGTCAGAAAATCAATTTTTGTGCTAAATGGGTGTAGTACAAACTAACAGAACTATCAATGATGTACAATTAAGCAATCAAGCAGTTACGTATTGGGGAGATGATCACCTGTTCTTCTTGTCCCATGGAGCGTAGGGTATCTTGAGGTGAACGGTCTGTATGTGCAGCTTGACGGCGCTGCTCTGGGTGAAGCGGCGGTTGCAGTGTTGACACTGGTAACGCTTCTCTCCCGTGTGCACCTGAATGAAATAATACAAACATATAGCTGAAGATCATTGATCCAAGAGACCATTCTATTGCAAATGTAATGTGAGACGCCATCTCTGGGCCGGGGCACCACAATATCATTTATCGTTCGACCGTTTTTCTTAGCTTTTTCTTTTCTCTGTTCTTTTACAACGTGTTGACGTTCGAATCGTCGATGACTGAGATGCCGTTAATGCCGTTGGATGAGATCTCGGTTATCATTGCGTTTCATCTTGGCATTGCGGAGGTATGTGTCATCTCTCAGCGTTCGTTTTTACCATGGGGAGTCCTCCGAGGAATTGTTCGAAATTATTCCTGCCGCTGAATTCCACTAACGTACAACTATATATTATATAACATATACGCAAGGAAAAGTTTCCACTTCCCCACTGTCTAGACGAGTGACGATCTAGTACGGTGTGTTTTTCCCGAAACTTCATTTCACGCACCACCATGCTATGGAACCGGCTGCTTTTGGCGGTATTTCCAAACAGATACGACATTGAAACCTTCAAAAAACAACCCTCTCATATCTAAAAGGCCGGCAACGCAACTGTGACGCCTCTGGTGTTGGAGATGTCTATGGACGGCGTTAATTGCTTTCCATCAGGCGTTACGCTTGCTCGTGTGCCTCCCTATCCCATAAAGTAACGCGACCAGACGGAACAACAATACGCGCAGGGCGGTTGGCAAGAAATGCATGAAGCCAAAAATCGGAGCAGGTGGCAACTTAGCCTGGAGCCCTATGTTCGGCAATAGACGGCCGCAGGCTGGTGATAATGAATAATTCTTATAGAGGTGTTGCTTGTATTTGAATAGAAATATAATTTTCACGCCATTTATAAAAGAAATAGCTTTTGTAAATTATTTTTTATTGACGGTAGTTGTTATTTTTAAAGAATTTAATTTTTATTCAATAATCAAAATAAGATTACTGTCAGCCGTAAATTCTTGATTCCATTTAGGAATTTAATATTTATTATTAAGATAAAAATTAAATTACAAACAAAGAAAAATATTATGTAAGAATCCTGTTGGTTTAAATAAAATATTTAAAATAATTGTAATTTGTGTAAAATATTTAAAATAAATTATTGAGAAATATCTTAAGTTCATACAAATATGTAATTTGAATATTGAGCTGTATTTTAAGAATTGTTCTGCAGTAATTTCATTTATTTTTTAAAAAAGATATTGTTGTTATGCTGAAGCAAATATATTTTTAGATTCTTTTATTCCCTTTATATAGTATTTGTAAATATAAAAGTCGATATTCAGTCGGGAGGGGGGGGGCGGTTCATTCTTATTCGAACCACCGCCGAAATCGCCGAAATGCCCAATGTTGACTAATGTCCAGCATTCCGTGTCAGTGGACACGTGAAATAAACGCTATCACATTATCCGCTATCACTACGCTCCAGTGACTCACAACAAGGTGCCGGTCGCGGTTGCTGGGCATGCTGAAACGCCGCTCGCAGTGCGGACACTCGTACGGCTTCTCGTTTGTGTGCGTGCGCATGTGCACCATTAGGTTCGCGTATTGCTGCAACAAACAAAGTCTATGAATGAAAAAAATGAACAACAAACAAAGTAAATTTTATAATAAACAACATAGTTGTTACCCGGCGTATATTCAGGGTAACAACTATGTTGCCCAGCGGCGTAAATACCCGCTCCTGTATGCGGCGCACACAGACGCTAGGGCGCTAATGTCGACAGAGGCGCCCCTATGTGAGGCGTCCACATTGCCAGCCAAGCGCGGTTGCGACGATGAGCGCGAAGTATCAAACATATGAAACCGCAGTTTGCGTTCATAGTGTAGTGACGAAAGCGGTTGGTTGCCTAGCGCGACAGACTCGAGCGAAATAGTGCGTGTAGTTTTCAAACATTCCTATCCGCGCGTTATGGCCACACTACGGGCCTAGATAGTAAGGGACCTAATGCGTGGATGGCGTAGGTGTCAAACCAGGTCAGTCTTGTTTGCGTGACTGCAACTAAAAACAACAAAATCTAAACTGACCTTCGTGGTGTGTCCACATATGTCGCACATGTAACGCTTGAGGAACTCTGAGCCGGGGTGCTCCGCCTCGTAGTGTTTTCGAGCTTGTACGTCGTTACTGAGGTATTTGTTGCACTGTACAGAAAATACCACGAGATAAGTAAAGTCACATATTCACATACTTTAATAAATTCAATACGTACCGACCTGCGCGACCACCTCAACCCACGAAACAAAACAAGCTGAACGAATACTTTTTAAAAAATATTACATACATACATACATATCGTCACGCCTATTTGTCGTAGGGGTAGTTAGAGACCACAGATCTCCATCTGCTACGATCTCGGCATACTTTCCTTGCTTCCTCCACACTCATTATTCACCTCATGCAAGCCCGCCAGTTAAGGGTACTCTTGACCAAGTCAAGGTATGTTCTCTTTAGTCTCCCTTTACCGACCCTTCCATCCACATCCGCAACGTAAATTTCTTTTGCCGGTCGTCTTTCATCTATCGTCTCTAGGTGCCCCAAAACATCTAAACATCCATTTCTCAACTTTTATAAAAACTTATTCTAGTCCAATCTTAAGAGTACGACTACATTAATAAATACACTCTTCAAGCTAGATAAAAATAAAATGTAAATGTCTACTGACCACTTCACAATGCGTTGATGTAGGGATACCAGTGTTTAATATCTCGGACTTTTCACGTCTCGGCCGACCGCGCCTCCGCGTACGATCGTCCTTCGCTTTGCTCAGCGGCTTGATTGACCTGGACAATTAAATATCATCGCCTGAGCTGACACAATCCTTTACCGTTATCTTGAGATTATTTAAATATCATTATTATCAGCCCACGGCAGTCCATTACCCCAGACGTGCTACCTAACCCGATCTTCGGCTACATGTATCCGGGATCTGCAAGCCGCCTTATACAGATTGCTCTTGTACACTCAAGCTCCTCAGAAGAAGCTAAGCTCCTTGTCACTGTGCACAGGATAATCGGAAGAAACTAAGCTCCTGATCACTGAGCTCAAGATACTCAGAAGAAACTACGCTCCTAATCACTGAAAGCAAGATCCTCAGGAGAAACTAAGTTCCTGGTCACTGACCACAAGATCGTCGGAAGAAACTAAGCTCCTGATCACTGAGAGCAAGATCCTCAAGAAAGTACTGGGACCAGTGAGGAGGGAAGACGGATCTTACAAAATCCTGAAGACCCAAAAGACGGAAGACCTAGTGGCCCAACCCAATATAATAGGCGAGATCAAAACATAAAGACTCCGCTGGCTGGGCCACGTTATAAGCCCAGGAGCTCAGGAGAACCGTAAAACGCGCCCATCTGGGCCGGCCCGAGGGCCGTCGCCCGATCGGTCGTCGTAGTTACCGCTGGAGTGATGCCGTGAAGAAAGACTTGAAGAAACTCCAAGTCGAGGATTGGCAACCGATGACGCAAGATCAGTCCAAGTTGCGATCCTTGTTGGTGGAGACCAAGACTCATTTCGGATAATTGCGCCCGCCTAAGTAAAGTAAGTACGGGAATTGTTGATTACGATAAAACCAACACAGCAGAAGAAGCTTTAGTAGCGGATTGGCTTGATAGGACAGATGAAACATATAATTACTCTTACTACTTACAGATTAGTCGTGGCATGTTTATTGGAACTTCCAAAGTGCGTTGTGAACGCGGCTTGGTTCGTGAACTGTATCTTGCAGTCCGCACAGTAGAGGGGATCGCTCACATCCACTTCGGCCGAGTCACACTCATCGATCTCCTGGAATCGATGCAGTAAAATTTACGGAACTGTATATACTATCGATTATCGGTATTCGATTATTCCGAAGAATCGATATAGGTGGTAATGTAGAGGCTCTATTAATTCTTTATGAAACCAGTGAAAAAGCTAATTTCATTTAGATCTAATTATGTGTGTCAATAAATTTTGTTGTCTACTTAGAAATATTGTGAATCTTATAAATATAATGCTCAAATTATTTGTAATATATAATGTATGTTAAAAATATTTTTGTTGAATATTTATTTACTTAAAATATCTGAAAACTGCTTCTCTTTAATCTTGGGATTATGCGCAAATCTCTAAACTAAGAATTTTGGGAATTTTGTTATGACCGGACTGATAGTTAATAATTGAACTGGTTTGAGTCGGATATTCTATAAAAGATAAAAGGTTTTGTAAGGAATTACTTGAACTACAAAGGAAAAAAGGCTCCGCCGGAATTTTTGACGGAAAGCAATCAACGCCGCGCATAGAAATCTGCAACACCATTGGCATCGCAGAAGAGTTGTCGACCTTTACAAAATACCATACATAACATTGCAGTTTGAAAAATTTTTAGATAATAAGTTTTTAGATAATAAGCACCCAAAGTTTATAAAAGACCACGTGTGCACATAGCTTAACCCTTTCGCTACAACATCACATATATGTGACGAACTATTTATCAACCCATTTCACAAATGGAATTATTTATCTATAGTCCGGTGTCACTTATTCGTGTCGGTGTATAAAATTGCTCATTTCGCTTATTTAGAACGTTATAAATACATTTCACAAAACTTAATATTAATTGGTATCATATTTTAATACTAAACCTCTAGGTTGTGATGGGAGTTTTACTCCTAGGCACTAGTAGCAAAAGGGTTAAATGAATCTTAGTTATTCATAACGTGTGTTCAATATTTACCTCTTTACTGTGCGCGATCTTCTTATGACAGTAAAGACCCGTTTCGCTGACAAAGCTATGGCCACACAGCGGGCAGATATTCGTAGAGGGATGTTTTATCCTGATGTGCGTGAGGCGAGTCGAAGCTTTTCTGTAAAATTAATATACAAAAAATTGAATAACTAAATCTAAATGAACACCCACAGATCTCCATCTGCTACGATGTCGGCATAATTTCCTTGCTTCCTCCACACTCATCACTCTCCTCATGCAAGCCCGCTGGTCAACTCTTAACCTCTCTCTACCCCTTACCTAGCCTTCCACCCACATTCGCAACGTAAATTTCTTTTACCAGTCGTCTTTCATCCATTATCTCCATGTGTCCAAACCATTAGATGGTTTTTAGAACATTCCTTTTGTCACGACACCTTCTTTTACTCCACATCACTCTCTTATATCTTCATTCATTATTCTATGATACAAAGTTACCCCACACATACTGCTTTCAAGACTTCTGCCAAACCCCACTTTCGCTAACGTACATCAAAGTCGGAACAAACACTCCCGGATGAACCGCCAGTCGGGCCGTTTTGGAAACTAACCTGATTACCATCTTTCACTCGTCTTTCAACGTCACCTTCACATTTTTCAACTCTGACTCTTATAAACTGTGACCCCAAATATACATTCACTTCTGATAATTTTCGTCCTAGCTAAATTTGTGGTATTCAGCGCCCTGAGGTTTCCTGGATGAAATTATAACAAGAAATGGGAGTAAATACCGCTAGATAAGTAGCAATATCTACCAGAGAAATAAATACTATTCTGCGATTTCCCAATCCTGTACCAAGCGTACAGTTTACAGTTACAGAAAGGAAACACCTCTTTTTTAATTATTAAAATAAAGCATAAGCAACATTAGCATGTTGTTGCGTTGTCTATAAACATTTGTGGTTTGTATATACTCACTTAAACTCCTTATTACAGTGTGAACACGGGTAAACCACATTTTTGTGCCATCTGTAATGCAAATGTGCTTGACCCCTGAAACAGAATTATACTGCATGTGAGGGTTTAATAAATTCTTATTATATAGCAGATAAATGTAATCGGGTAAGCGATGGTTGCTTAAGTACTTATTTACAGTCCTATAGAGCATAAAAAAATACTTAATCCAAAGTAAAAATAATTTTAATAAATTATGTAATAAATGTAAATGTTAGTATGCCAAAAGTATTATTACAATAACTAATTGCCTCATTAGACAGCTTTGACATGAAGACTCAATTGGAGCACAGCAAAGATTTTTCTTCTCTTTTTATGCTAAATTATTTTAATTGTTATTAAGTTTTTTTTACAGCATTTTATTTCTTGTAAAAAGGTGTTTCACAAATAAAAAATGTTCTATTTCTCTTTCATTCAGGACATTACTTAACTTCCATCCATTCGAGCCCATTTCAAGGCCCATTCGGTGAAAATCGACCAGGTACATGAGAGTATCTCGTGTTAACGGCCGGTGTTCGGAAAGTTCCCTACTGTACGTGCTCGGCTGGTGCCGGGATGGGCGTGAGTGTTGGTATCGTGGGTGGATACGAATGATGCCATTTCATTATCCGGGCATTGTATGCGGGCACGATGTTATCGAGGCCGCGTTCAAAATTAACCGACTGAGTAAAATACTACTTAAGGATATTAAAGATATTTTACGAGGGTGTGGTACTTCCCCGGTCCAGTACTGGCTCATTCGCGGTACTATGGCTCTACCACTACTGAGTTTTCAATCGTCAAGTTTCATTTCGTAGAGCATAATTTCGGCAAATGCTTTACTAATGCAAAACGCATTTACATTTTAAAAACCACATACACCTTTCACAAAGGCACTCTGATTCTATTATAAACTCTACATTAATTATTACTCAGATAGTTAAATTTCTGCTTCATAATCTATCAAGCAAGCAATTCAGATCACTTGCCTGTTGAAACAAACATAATTGCACATCTGGCACGAATACTTGAAGAGGTGAATAATATTCATGTGCTTGTATACTTTTCTTGTGTCCTTAAAATATAACTTGCACACATCACACTGGAATTTGCCTGCAAAAGCCTGTGGACAAATCAAAAATATTATATATATAATTATATTATGTTTATGGTTTTATATTAAAACATTAATATATTATATTATATTATATTAAAACGTAAATAAATATAAAGTTTCAATCAGTGTTGTGACAATTGTGTGCATACAATGAATGCACACTATTAAATAATAGAAGACAAGAAAGATAGAATCTTATGATTACCTTACTTGGATTTGTGAAATAAATGAATTTTAATAACATTGCCATAAAGAACACCTATGTAAAAAATGTACTTGAGTTTTACAAACTATCATTTTAAACATATTATTTTTTTTATACAAAATTATAAATATTGTTCTATAGAATAACAAATATATGAACAGTCTATCAACATTAATGTGGGCCGAATACAATGGATGACATCATAGAGTCAGCTTGTACATTGTGCTAATGGTGAGAGACATTCATTTTTATGAATTTTTAATTTGCAATCCAAAAAACCCTTTTTAAAATAAGTTATAACAACTTGATCTATGTATTGGTTTTTATTTGAGAAAATTAACGCTGAATACATAATTATTAATTTAAACGGCATAAAAGAAATACATATATAACTTGTCAACTAACTCACTGTAGTGAATCATAAACCAATAATAAAAAAGAACTACTAAATGTCTCAAACACCTGATGATGGCACTCTAGAGTTATATAAGGAAACAAAAATTTAAAGAAAAATAAATGTACGTTTTTTTTATAAAGGTACAATGAAGAAATAGTTTAGTTTAGGCACAAGAAAGAAATAAAAATCATCGGAAGAATGAAATAAAAATAATCTTTGATATATATGAAGATGTATGATAATATGAAAGAATTATTTACCGGATCATGTTTCCTCATATGTTTACTAAGGGTTGTAGCTGCCCTAAATACTTTAAAACACAATTCACACTTAAATTCAGCCTCTAAATAATTCATAGTCCTCTGTCTCGCTTTCACTAATTCATACTGTTCTTCTTGGGTGATTGGCGAATATACCAAAAAGTCTTCAGGCAGCTTTTTAATTCTTCGTATGGGGTGAAGAGATACAACACCTTTTTGTCTCTTTCCTCCTCTAGGGTTAAGCCAATTTGGTCTAGACTCATACCATGTGGAATTTTTTTTCTTCCCTTTTTGTAAATGCGCCCATATGTAATGCTGCTTTGCAGATGTCCTGAAAAGCATAGGCATAAAATTAAATTTATGCATTTTTTATATGAGGACTTGTTTTGTTTTAATTATTACATTCTTTAAGAAAAAAAGATTTTATATTGATATTAACATTATTAGAATTGGCTTGAAACAAATTGTGCTAGTAAAATTGGTTTATGGTGGTAATTCGGTAGGTAGTAGGTTACAAACTAAATCAACAAAGTTAGATTTTAAATCTATCACATAATAATTGCTGACTTTTCAGATAAATTTCAATTATGAAAATTTATATTTCTTATTTATAATTACCACAAATTATATTTTGCATTTAATTAACATTGAATACTGTATATTTTAACAATAAAGATATTTTCTTACTAAAACCATAAAATTATGTATGTGAAAATATCAGTATAATTTGTGTATATTTATGGCAAATTGTTGAAAAGAAATCACAAATTTTGATTAAAAGATTTTTTTTTATTCTTATTACTGTAACCATTATAATCGAATGAAACAATATAACATGAGAAGGAAACTGTATAATGATTTGATATTAGCAACTTTGCAGCAAATTCAGGCTTTCAGCTTATCTTATAATGTAGCATGAAATATTGTTTAAATTATTATTTAGGAATATAACTACTTACCTATCAAAGCTAACTTCAGGACATTTTCTACAGATATATTTGTACATATGTTTTTCAGTCATGTGAGTTCTTAATAGGAAATCTGTTTTATAATAATAGTTACACAATTCACACAAGAAAGTACCACTTGTATGCTGAAAGATAATGGTCATATTAAATTCCCACTTATACACATTATCCAGGTAAATAAATAATATAAGACAGAATTAATAACACAAACCTTGTCATGCATTCTCATATGGCTCTTCAAACGACTCTCACTAAAGAATGTCTTTTTACATGTTTCACAACTGAATTTACCATTGCTAAACATTTTGTATACTTCCACTACAGCTTTTGCTTCTTTCATAGATATTGGAATCACACTTGCATATTCCTCATCTAAATTAGAGCCATCAACATCATCATCATGTTTAGTTTCTTCTTTACAAGCTAAATTATCACAATTACTAAACTCTTGGACATCACAATCAAAAAATTGTTCAAGTATGTTATCTTCAGTAGATATATCAGTGTCACATATCTGTGGAGTTGATTCCTCAAAAAAGTCAGGCTCCTTAGAATCATTTGTTAAATCGGGTAATTCTAAACTAAAATTTCTATTAGCCGTAACATCAGTAATTTCTGTTTTAACTAATTCTTCTTCTATTTGAAATAATTTAGGTTTCTTTGCAGGAACTTCAATTTCACATTCATTATTGCTTGTATCATAATGTAAAATAGGAATATCACCTTTAACAGTACTAAAACGATTGTGTTTCACCCATTGAAATTTCAGCCATTCATAATGTGTTTTCTTATAGTCTATGTAAGACAATGTGGGCAATACATCTATAACTTTACGATCAATAATTTCAATATTTTCTTTAGTAATCTGGATCAAATGAAACAAAGCAGTTAAATCTAAAATACTTCTAATATTTCATAACTAAGAAACTAATTTTTTGAACAATCTGATAAAACATGTACCATATTTAAAATATTTTAATACATATAAACTTGCCTTTTTTAGTGTCTTAAGTATTAAAACTGCACCTCCAATTTTTTTTCACAATTTTAAAATGGCCATGACCAACATTACGTTCAAAGAAAAAACAACTCACCTGTTTGCTTTTATGTAGAATTTCCTGTAATGTGTAGTGAGCTCTGTGACATTTATCTCGAAATTGTTTAAAGCGTCTAACGTATGCTGAGCATTCAACGCAAAGGTATCCTGGCAAACCATTCCCTTTGTGTGTCTAAAATTATGAATGAGAAATATAAAAAATGGTTTGCGCTATATAACAAGAATTTACCTATTAATTTTAATAAAATAAATTTAGCTAATTCATTTATAAATTGGTAGCACTACATAAAACAACATTACTTTTAGTCCAGATACCAAGTTGAAGTCCTCTCTCAATTTTCCACTATCCATGTTATAAAATTTAACATCTGTACTCAAACATACTGCACACGCTTTTACAAACCACATTATGTATTTAAATATTTTTTATTTTCATTTTAAATAAATCCAAATTAACGAGAACTAAAGAAACTTGAGGCAAACAATCAACTGTCAAAATGTCAATCACAGAATCTACAGACTAAGGAAAGATAGCAATTCTAAACATCAACAACGAGCTAAGTGAAATCGCCAATTTGCCTTTGTCTATAAATTATTTACTAAAAAATAAAATTATTCAAGTAATTTTTTAAATGTTTTCTAGAGCAATGTGGAACCATAAAAGTCCATATTTTACCTCAAACGCTTAAACGCTATGACACTAGGGAAAAGTAAAATATAACAATTTTTATATACTACAGGAAAAAAAAAGCATTTTTTTTGTCAACGATATTTTATTTTTACTTCTTCACTCAATTTCAGTTTACAGTTATGAAGTCAAATGGAAGAAATTTTCAATAAGATAGTCGAAGTACATAAATATATTACAAACATGGAGCCAAATATTAATTTTTGCCTAATTAAGACTTCGACTCAGATTTAAATACAAAAAATGAAGTATTACACCAGTGGGTCTAATGAAGGACATACACAATAGGAATAAAAATTAAAAAGTTACAATTCAAAAGAACTGGTCAACAATTACCTAAAATAATCTAATGTATGCTTTAAGCTAATTAACATCTAGGTCCATTAGCAGGTTGTCCAGTAGCATTAAAGGCTGGAGCGAAGCTTCAAGTTACCTGAAAAAAAAAGATACATCACGTAAAGAAATAAAAATTGCCATTAATAAAAAGGAAAAAAGATTACTTCAGATTCGCATATAGATCGGGCGCAAATATCTGCAAAGTAAGATCAATATCACAAAACGTTGAAGTCCTATTACATCCCAGATATTTTGGTGTTGTTGTTACAATGCAAATTGGAGTGGCAAAAAATTGGTTACCAGTGGCTGGTAGCTGTTGACTGGCTGTCAGAGAACCGTTTATAATATCTGTTCTTCTTATCTCATGACATGTACGGTATCTTGAGATGCATGGTCTTTACTAGTAGTTTGAAGGCACTGCTTCGATAACGGTTGTCCCTCATCTACACCTGTATGCAAGATAGAAATATAGTTAGAAATTAAAATATTATTACACCAAAGATACAGTGGCTTCTAAGCGGCATTTTTAGTAGACAGGAAATTTTTCCACACATGTCAAAATTGTCATTATGGCAGAAAACTATACTACGCTAATGAATATTATAACTTTACAAAGTTAACGAATAATAACGAATGAAACTAAAATGTTGAATTAAATCCTAACATAGTATATGATGAATCTGAGTTATAGTAACTCACAATAAGATGACAGTGCCGGTAGCTGGATAGTGTTTTTTTTTTAATATAAATACGAAATTATTGTATTTGGATTAGCACTCTACTACTACACACTAGATTCCTGTTGACATATTTACTTATATGTTGTTATAGTATATGTATGAATCAGAGTTTCGGTAACTCACAATGAGATGGCGCTGCCGGTAGCTGGGCACGTTGGCGCTTCGTTTGCAATGCGGACACTCTTACGGCTTTTCGTTGGTGTGTTCGCATGTGCACCATTAAGTTCCCATATTGCTGCAACAAAAATATAAAAAGGAATACATATGATAACACAAAATTTTTTTATGATTGATTGCGATTATATAATAATTTATTATTATAAAAAGTAAAACGAAATGTTATGAATAGGGATGTCGACTGTTATCTGGCTAACTCTATTAGTCGCCATTTTCACAACATTTATTTAACGCGCGCTTATACCATTTAAAAAAAATAAAAGCCAGAGGCAACTCATATCAATCACACTCATATTTTACAGTGTTCTTTTTCTCATATAAAAAATTGATAAATTTCTAATTAAGTAACAACATTTATTCTTCCGACATTTATAACAACTGCGTCGACGGTGAACCCAATATCATACAACATAAATGGCTCAATGGCCTCTTGAAAAGTAACTAATAAATGACTTTTTTAAAATCCTCTTCCACCTCTTCAAAACACCAGCATGGACAACTACACAGATTATATACACGTTTGTAACTTCATAAAACAATATTCCTAAAACTTACTTAAAAGTAATATTTTGTAAAATAAAAGACATTTCTTTTGGAATAATCCACAAGATTTTTTTTTACTGATAAGAGATAGATAACTTGTTTATTCAAGGCACAATACTCGTAAATCAAAAGTAACATCATAAGAATCAAAAGTAACACTCAAAATAAAAATTAGAGTAAAGTACTTCACAAATTTTCGGAATAACATAAAATTAACATTAATGTGTCAAAGAATAGGCCGTGGCTCAGCTTTAATACTGTAGTTGGTTATCTGCAGTGCTGGTCATTCTGCCAACGCCTGCGCCTGTTGCCTGCTGCCTGAAGTCATATTTGCCTTTATAAGTTGTAGTACATAAAAACACTTACCTTTGTAGCGTGCCCACAAATATCGCACATGTACCGCTTGAGGAACTCGGCGCCGTGATGTTCCGCCTCGTAGTGCTTGCGTGCTTGCAAGTCGTTACTAAGGTACTTGTTGCACTGTACACCATATACACTAGATAAGTTAATTAACAAAACGCAGTTCAAACCCCGCATCGAAAAAAATGTATAATATATATTTGGATAAGCGTGGCGGGATCCCCCAAGAAATGGAGAGGTCCGTGCTCAAGAAGGGGACCTATATGAGCTCTGAAAAAAATCTACGTTAAGGAAAGGATGAGAAATGAAACAGTAAATAAGTGAAGAAAAAAGTAGTGGGAGGAGAAGGAAATAAAGGAAGAAGAAAGGAATTGACGCCTGGATTCCTGCACTCACCGTGCGATACAGATTCAATAATATTCTGTACGGGTTTGTTACTTTCCCAGTCGAGCCATCCCCTTGGTGCTATCATAGCTTTACTAGTATAAAGTACAAATATCATTATCATTATCAGCACACGGCAGTCCACTATTCGACATGAATCTCACCCAAAGCTTGCCACCTAGCCTGATCTTCAGCTACACTCATCCAGTTCCTGGCAGTCGCTTTGCGAAAATTACCACTCTTGCAGCCATTAATATAACTAACAATTCAGAATTTCGCTATGAAGATTAATAAGAACACTGGAAACTATGATACGGAGAGATGTTACTGACCACTTTACAATGCGTGGAAACTGGAAGACTTGTATTTAATATCTCCGAGGTGTCACGTCGCGGCCTTCCGCGCTTCCTTCCATCTTCGCCCTTCGCCCGACTTGCTCGCTTGATTGATCTGTTTATTATTTATTAATTAGTTGTATTTAGTTGGTATACAGTATGAGAAAAGGACTTCTCTTATTTAGAGCCATGGAAGCACAAATGGCAATGTAAGTACAGAACACTCACAGTACATTATGATTACCGCGTACCGGTTCACCGCGTTTCGTACGGTGTCATTTTCGGGAGGCAGAATTGCCTTCCTCTTCTTTTATTTCCTTCTCCCTCCCTCCCATTACTTCTTTCATTCACATTATTCATATCCTTACTTTGAGGTAGTCAACGCATCTGCAAAACCCTTAATATTGTAAATATCTATGGGTGGAGCTGATTTCTATCATGTGATGACGCGCTTGTTTATTTTTCCATATATTTACTGTATTGATAAAAAAATGGACTCACAATACACAATTTGGATTATATATTAATTGTATATAAAATATCAATTTTGATGACTTCAGATTAAAATTGATATTTTATAAAATTACAAGTACAGTAATTACAAGTATAACTGTAATTGTAATTCTATAAACCTAGAATTATAGTAAGATTTCAAATATGCTTGATTGTTGAAGGGAAAAGCAATACGCTTTAATAATTAATATTTTTTTATATATAGCAGAGTAGACAAACAAGCATACAGGTCACCTGGTGGTAAGTGATCACCGCCGTCCATAGACATCCGCAACATCAGAGGCCTCTCAGAGCTAATATTATCCGATCTTCATTTTTTAAGAACAATTCAGAAGAAATTAGAAAGATACAATAGTAAATAAGTGAAGAATACGGTGCTTACCGATTAGTCGCGGTATGTTTATTGGAACTTTGCAAGTGAGTTGTGAACGCGGCTTGGTTCGTGAACTGTGTCTTGCAGTCTGCGCAGTAGAGGGGATCGCTCACATCCACTTCGGACGAGTCACATGCTTCGATCTCCTGAAATTGTACTCTCAACAAGTTAAAGAAACACAAAGATTCCATGTGGACAGTTAGAACTTTTACTTAGCTAAGATCCGCGACAAGCAAACATCAATAGAAAATTAATGTGTGTGTTTCCCGCTAGATGAAGTGGATTTACAGGGAACTTAAAACTAAATCGTACCGAAAAACGGCCGTCAGCAACTCTCCGACTACCAACCACTATACACAACACCAAACACACACTAACACTTTTCCACCTTCTCTTCTCGTCTTCCGTAGAGTATATACCTGATGATGCGTCGGATTGTAAAAAGTAGTAGTTTGTTTGGTGTTGTGTATAGTGGTTGGTAGGCGGAAAGTTGCTGACGGTCGTTTTTCGGTAAGATTTAGTTTAAATTCCCCGTAAATCCACTTCATCCAGCAGGAAAACACACATTATTAATTTTCTATTGTTGTTTGCTTATCGCGGATCTTAGCTAATTAAAAATTCTAACTGTCCACATAATAATAGATTTCCGCAAAGTAACGCCTGACTGACTGACTCCATTAATCAACAGATTCCAGCCAGATTTAATTTGTGAACAGGTATAACTTGCAAAAAACGGTCTTTTAGTCTCTGCTTTTGAATTAGTTTCCCATTTCCTATAATTTGTTTTATATTGCAAATCTCTTTAATGAATCTTAACCATAGCTACTTAATCTGTCATTAGCCATATTTACCTCTTTAGTGTGCGCGATCTTCTTGTGACAATGAAGGCCCGCTTCGCTAACAAAGCTGTGTCCGCAGAGCGAGCAAATATTCGTAGAGGGATGGTTTATTCTGATGTGTGTGAGGCGAGTCGAAGCTTTCCTGCCAAATTAATGTACTAAAAAATATAAGTGAAGTAAACGTCCAAACATTAAAGGAAACATTATATCTTTCGGCGCTGATATACCCTCAATATGAATTAGAATAAATCATCCTGACTAAATTTAGACTTTTATACACAAAAAAAATAAGCATTGAACAAAGAATCTAAATATAGCTTTGCTTCACCATAGCAACAATATCAATTTTAACAAATAAATGAAATTCAAATTACATATTTTTATGAATTTTAGATAATTCTAATAAATTTATTTTACATAAAAAACAATTATTATAATTATTTTATATAAACCAAAATGATTCTTCTATAATCTGACAACATATGGCGCAAAAATACATATAGAATTGGTTTTGTCTATTGCATAAAATAATTAAATAAAGATATTAATTCTAATACGCCGAGATATCCATCGGTATAGTAAATCCTAGGAAATTAATTTTCATTTGCATATTTCCAAATTTCAAATTCATTCAAACATTAGTGCATGTCTATATATCAATACTATCGAAATATGTTGCACAAGTTCTTAATCTAAAGTAGTGCTCTATTTCCATGGATCCATATAAAATTTTAATATGGTTACCATACAATTTACTTCTTCATGATGCATAAACCTACATTTTTTTTAAAGTATCTATACACAGTTAAAATAATATCTTCAACTAGACAAATTTAACTGATATTGTTTCAAAATCAAGATTGTACACTTCACACAGGAAACAATAAATATTATATATTAATCATACTCAAAATACTTATTTTATAATGAAAAATAGTTTTCATCATGTGTGCCGTCCTAAACCGTAAATCATTTTGATCCTTCGAGCTGGATACATGTGGACTTTTCGTCATACTCATCTGATGTTTTTAATTTATTTTCATAAAACAACCAATACACACAGTATTTACGTACTTTTTCAAATAATTTATTCGATACTAATATTTAACAATGTATACTCTCCCAGAAATCTGCTATAAAAAAACGGATCCAATAAATATACTAACTGAAATTCCTTATGGCAGTGTGGGCACTGGTAGAAAACATTTTTGTGCCATTTATAATGCTCCTGTGCTTGATCCCTGGAACAAAATCCAAAAATATCATCATCAAAGCAGCCTCTGGCAATCCTCTGCTAATCATAGACCAAAACACAACGTTAAGTAGTAACCTTCACACGACCAGTTTTCACCAGCCACCTTGAGCAGATTATAATAATAGATCGGGACAAAAGTATTTTCGTATTTCGAATGTATTATTAGTAATCAAACCTCTTTGTCTGTACTGAATGTAAATGGCTGGTTTTAATACCATATTAAATGTGACATTCTGAAGATGCAATAAATAAATAAAAAAAACTAGTTCTCGCCATTTTTCAATTGTTTTTCAAGCAAGCAAAATAAACGAAAATGAATGAATGAAGAAATTCGGTGCATTTTAAAGTTTTATTACAAAAAAGGTAAATATGCGACCAACGCCGCGAAAAAAATTTGTGCGGTTTACGGACCTAATGCGGTATCAATAAGAGTAGCACAAATGTGGTTCAAGCGTTTCAAGTCTGGAAATTTTAGTGTGAAAGATGAGATTCGCTCTGGACGCCCTGTCACAGATAAAATCAGTGCCATCTTTGAGAAACTGGAGCAAGCTCGACATATTAGTAGCTACGACATTGCTGAAGAACTGGATGTTGATCATAAAACAGTTTTACGTCATTTACGAAAGTCATGATCTCACTAAGAGAAACCATGACAATGCCAGACCGCACTCATCTATAGCCACGCAGCAAAAATTGAGAGAGCTTGGCTGGGATGTGTTGATGGATCCTCCGTATAGCCCTCACCTTGCTCCAACAGATTTCCACCTGTTTTGGTCATTGCAGAACTCTTTAGGAAGCATAAAGCTAACCTCAAAAGAACACTGAACACTACCCGTCAGATTTTTTTAATCAAAAATCACAATTTCTACAGGAATGGGATCATGGCACTACCCACAAGATGGCAACAAGTCATCGATCAAAATGGCACATACATATTATAAATAAATAAAAAATTATACTTAAAAAAAATATTTTTCTTTGTATGAACAATACGAAAATACTTTTGCCCCGACCTAATATATTTGAATTATTTTATGATAGACAAACAGAAATTAGGATCACTTGCCTGCTGAAGCAAATATAATTGCACATCTGACATGAATATTTGAGTAAGTGATTTTTATACATGTGCTTGTACAATTTTCTCGTGTCCTTAAAATATAATTTGCACATGTCACACTGAAATTTGCCTGCTAAAGCCTAAAGATAAATGGAAAATGATTTAATGTAAAGTGTTTGATGACATATTTTCAATCACTCCGAAGAAAAGCAGTGTTCTGAATTGGAAAAAATTAATGAAATAAAAAGTTTTAGAACATTATCCGTTTCTCATATAAAATAGGTACTAACCGGATCATGATTCCTCATATGTTTATTAAGCGTCTCAACCGCCCTAAATACTTTAAAACAGAATACACATTTAAATTGTGCCCGCAAATATTTCACAGTCCTCTGTCGTGCTTGTACCATTTCATATTGCTCTTTGTGAGAGATTGGGGAGTATAGCAAAAAGTCTTTAGGTACATTTTTAGATTTTCGTATGGGACAATGTGATAAATCTTTATTTGGCTTCTTCCATCCTTTAGGATTAAGCCGGTTTGGTCTAGATTGGTAGCATGTAGAACTGGTTTTTTTTCGTTTTTCTAAATGCATCCATATAAAATGCTGTTTTGCAGATGTTCTGTAGAGCATATGAAATTAATAATTTTTTTTTAAGTAAAATATAAATAATTTATGTTCAAAGTGACAAAATCAATGATAATAGTTAATAATAACTGCTACTCAAGACGACAATGCAAATTGAAGTCCTTTGAGAAAAGTACAGAATAAGGGAAGAGAGAAGGGAGAAGTTGCTATGGGGTCTTATCTTTATATGTGTAGCACAATAACTAAGTTATATACATATAGCAACTTACCTATCAAAGCTAACTTCAGGACATTTTCTACACACATATTTGTACTTATGTTTTTCAGTCATGTGGTTTTTTAATAGGAAATCTGTTTTATAATAATAGTTACACAATTCACAGAGAAAGGTACCACTCACATACTGAAAGATAAGCTGCTGTACTAAATTTAAATTAATATATAACATGAAAAGTAATAAATGGATGGATTGCTTAAAAATAAATAAAAATTGCTATTCTATAAACATGTCCAGTTTTTTTTGTTTATAATCTTAAACCTTGATTAAATAAAATTCTTCAAATGCTAATATATACATATAGTATTAATAATACAAACCTTGTCATGCATTCTCATATGATTGATCAAACGACTTTCATTAAAGAATGCCCTTTTACATATTTCACAATTGTATTTCCCCTTGCTAAATGTTATATATACTTTTGTCGCAGCCTTTGCTTCTTTCATAGATATTGGAATCAGACTTGCATATTCCGCATGTAAATTAGAATCATCAACATCTTCATAATCATTTTTAGTATCTTTACATGGCAAATTATCACCATTATTTAGCTCTTCAATACCACAATAAGAATGTTTAAGAGTCGATTTGTCCAAAATATCAGTTTCTTTTGAATCATTTGTTAAATCAAGTAATTCTGAATTGCAATTCCTATTATCCATAACATGAGTGATTTCAATTTTAACTAAATCTTCTTCTTTTTGAAACTGTTCAGATTTTATTGCAGGAACTTCAATTTCACATTTATTATTGCTTGAGTCATGGTGTGAAATAGGGATATCATCATGGACATTATTAAAATGATTGGTCTCCACCCATTCAAATTTTATCCATTTTTGCATTATATTATGATCTACATAAGACAATGTGGGCATTACATCTATAAGTTTTCGATCAATAATTTCAATATTTGCTTTAGTAATCTGAATTGAAAAGCATAAAAAAGTTAATACTAAAAGATGATACAATATTTATATTCTTATAGCATAAGGAGAAATTAAATATTAAAAAAAAATATCATTGCATATATTTGCTTAATATGATGTTTAAGAATATACTCATAAATAATTTAACACATTGTACATTTGGACCCAAAGATTTATCTAGTCTAATACTGGACATAGGCCTCTCACCCAAAGCGCCACCTAGTCCAATCTTATACGATATGAAATAGAATAAAATTAGATGTGAAATCAATAAATTAATATTCTAATTATTCTTGTTACCTTACTTAAAATTCCAGTTTTGATATCATACCTGTTTGCTTTTATATAAAATTTCTTTTAAAGCATAGTGAGCTCTGTGACATTTTTCTCGAAATTTTTTAAAGCGTCTAACGTATGCTGTACATTCAACGCAAAGGTATCCTGGCAAACCATTCTCTTTGTGTGTCTAAAAAAATTAATCAGAAAAATAACAATTAGATATAGCTTCTGAACAAAATTACACGCGTTAAGTAAAGTAAAATGAATTAAGCAATCATTTATAAGCATGTATCATTAGATAAAACTACAACATTACTTCAAGTCCAGACACCAAGTTGTATTCCTCCCTCAATTTTCCATTATCCAAAAGAAACTGATATTTTGGACACCGACTCTTAAACATTCTTATTGTGGTATTGAAGAGCTAAATAATGGTGATAATTTGCCATGTAAAGATACTAAAAATGATTATGAAGATGTTGATGATTCTAATTTACATGCGGAATATGCAAGTCTGATTCCAATATCTATGAAAGAAGCAAAGGCTGCGACAAAAGTATATATAACATTTAGCAAGGGGAAATACAATTGTGAAATATGTAAAAGGGCATTCTTTAATGAAAGTCGTTTGATCAATCATATGAGAATGCATGACAAGGTTTGTATTATTAATACTATATGTATATATTAGCATTTGAAGAATTTTATTTAATCAAGGTTTAAGATTATAAACAAAAAAAACTGGACATGTTTATAGAATAGCAATTTTTATTTATTTTTAAGCAATCCATCCATTTATTACTTTTCATGTTATATATTAATTTAAATTTAGTACAGCAGCTTATCTTTCAGTATGTGAGTGGTACCTTTCTCTGTGAATTGTGTAACTATTATTATAAAACAGATTTCCTATTAAAAAACCACATGACTGAAAAACATAAGTACAAATATGTGTGTAGAAAATGTCCTGAAGTTAGCTTTGATAGGTAAGTTGCTATATGTATATAACTTAGTTATTGTGCTACACATATAAAGATAAGACCCCATAGCAACTTCTCCCTTCTCTCTTCCCTTATTCTGTACTTTTCTCAAAGGACTTCAATTTGCATTGTCGTCTTGAGTAGCAGTTATTATTAACTATTATCATTGATTTTGTCACTTTGAACATAAATTATTTATATTTTACTTAAAAAAAAATTATTAATTTCATATGCTCTACAGAACATCTGCAAAACAGCATTTTATATGGATGCATTTAGAAAAACGAAAAAAAACCAGTTCTACATGCTACCAATCTAGACCAAACCGGCTTAATCCTAAAGGATGGAAGAAGCCAAATAAAGATTTATCACATTGTCCCATACGAAAATCTAAAAATGTACCTAAAGACTTTTTGCTATACTCCCCAATCTCTCACAAAGAGCAATATGAAATGGTACAAGCACGACAGAGGACTGTGAAATATTTGCGGGCACAATTTAAATGTGTATTCTGTTTTAAAGTATTTAGGGCGGTTGAGACGCTTAATAAACATATGAGGAATCATGATCCGGTTAGTACCTATTTTATATGAGAAACGGATAATGTTCTAAAACTTTTTATTTCATTAATTTTTTCCAATTCAGAACACTGCTTTTCTTCGGAGTGATTGAAAATATGTCATCAAACACTTTACATTAAATCATTTTCCATTTATCTTTAGGCTTTAGCAGGCAAATTTCAGTGTGACATGTGCAAATTATATTTTAAGGACACGAGAAAATTGTACAAGCACATGTATAAAAATCACTTACTCAAATATTCATGTCAGATGTGCAATTATATTTGCTTCAGCAGGCAAGTGATCCTAATTTCTGTTTGTCTATCATAAAATAATTCAAATATATTAGGTCGGGGCAAAAGTATTTTCGTATTGTTCATACAAAGAAAAATATTTTTTTTAAGTATAATTTTTTATTTATTTATAATATGTATGTGCCATTTTGATCGATGACTTGTTGCCATCTTGTGGGTAGTGCCATGATCCCATTCCTGTAGAAATTGTGATTTTTGATTAAAAAAATCTGACGGGTAGTGTTCAGTGTTCTTTTGAGGTTAGCTTTATGCTTCCTAAAGAGTTCTGCAATGACCAAAACAGGTGGAAATCTGTTGGAGCAAGGTGAGGGCTATACGGAGGATCCATCAACACATCCCAGCCAAGCTCTCTCAATTTTTGCTGCGTGGCTATAGATGAGTGCGGTCTGGCATTGTCATGGTTTCTCTTAGTGAGATCATGACTTTCGTAAATGACGTAAAACTGTTTTATGATCAACATCCAGTTCTTCAGCAATGTCGTAGCTACTAATATGTCGAGCTTGCTCCAGTTTCTCAAAGATGGCACTGATTTTATCTGTGACAGGGCGTCCAGAGCGAATCTCATCTTTCACACTAAAATTTCCAGACTTGAAACGCTTGAACCACATTTGTGCTACTCTTATTGATACCGCATTAGGTCCGTAAACCGCACAAATTTTTTTCGCGGCGTTGGTCGCATATTTACCTTTTTTGTAATAAAACTTTAAAATGCACCGAATTTCTTCATTCATTCATTTTCGTTTATTTTGCTTGCTTGAAAAACAATTGAAAAATGGCGAGAACTAGTTTTTTTTATTTATTTATTGCATCTTCAGAATGTCACATTTAATATGGTATTAAAACCAGCCATTTACATTCAGTACAGACAAAGAGGTTTGATTACTAATAATACATTCGAAATACGAAAATACTTTTGTCCCGATCTATTATTATAATCTGCTCAAGGTGGCTGGTGAAAACTGGTCGTGTGAAGGTTACTACTTAACGTTGTGTTTTGGTCTATGATTAGCAGAGGATTGCCAGAGGCTGCTTTGATGATGATATTTTTGGATTTTGTTCCAGGGATCAAGCACAGGAGCATTATAAATGGCACAAAAATGTTTTCTACCAGTGCCCACACTGCCATAAGGAATTTCAGTTAGTATATTTATTGGATCCGTTTTTTTATAGCAGATTTCTGGGAGAGTATACATTGTTAAATATTAGTATCGAATAAATTATTTGAAAAAGTACGTAAATACTGTGTGTATTGGTTGTTTTATGAAAATAAATTAAAAACATCAGATGAGTATGACGAAAAGTCCACATGTATCCAGCTCGAAGGATCAAAATGATTTACGGTTTAGGACGGCACACATGATGAAAACTATTTTTCATTATAAAATAAGTATTTTGAGTATGATTAATATATAATATTTATTGTTTCCTGTGTGAAGTGTACAATCTTGATTTTGAAACAATATCAGTTAAATTTGTCTAGTTGAAGATATTATTTTAACTGTGTATAGATACTTTAAAAAAAATGTAGGTTTATGCATCATGAAGAAGTAAATTGTATGGTAACCATATTAAAATTTTATATGGATCCATGGAAATAGAGCACTACTTTAGATTAAGAACTTGTGCAACATATTTCGATAGTATTGATATATAGACATGCACTAATGTTTGAATGAATTTGAAATTTGGAAATATGCAAATGAAAATTAATTTCCTAGGATTTACTATACCGATGGATATCTCGGCGTATTAGAATTAATATCTTTATTTAATTATTTTATGCAATAGACAAAACCAATTCTATATGTATTTTTGCGCCATATGTTGTCAGATTATAGAAGAATCATTTTGGTTTATATAAAATAATTATAATAATTGTTTTTTATGTAAAATAAATTTATTAGAATTATCTAAAATTCATAAAAATATGTAATTTGAATTTCATTTATTTGTTAAAATTGATATTGTTGCTATGGTGAAGCAAAGCTATATTTAGATTCTTTGTTCAATGCTTATTTTTTTTGTGTATAAAAGTCTAAATTTAGTCAGGATGATTTATTCTAATTCATATTGAGGGTATATCAGCGCCGAAAGATATAATGTTTCCTTTAATGTTTGGACGTTTACTTCACTTATATTTTTTAGTACATTAATTTGGCAGGAAAGCTTCGACTCGCCTCACACACATCAGAATAAACCATCCCTCTACGAATATTTGCTCGCTCTGCGGACACAGCTTTGTTAGCGAAGCGGGCCTTCATTGTCACAAGAAGATCGCGCACACTAAAGAGGTAAATATGGCTAATGACAGATTAAGTAGCTATGGTTAAGATTCATTAAAGAGATTTGCAATATAAAACAAATTATAGGAAATGGGAAACTAATTCAAAAGCAGAGACTAAAAGACCGTTTTTTGCAAGTTATACCTGTTCACAAATTAAATCTGGCTGGAATCTGTTGATTAATGGAGTCAGTCAGTCAGGCGTTACTTTGCGGAAATCTATTATTATGTGGACAGTTAGAATTTTTAATTAGCTAAGATCCGCGATAAGCAAACAACAATAGAAAATTAATAATGTGTGTTTTCCTGCTGGATGAAGTGGATTTACGGGGAATTTAAACTAAATCTTACCGAAAAACGACCGTCAGCAACTTTCCGCCTACCAACCACTATACACAACACCAAACAAACTACTACTTTTTACAATCCGACGCATCATCAGGTATATACTCTACGGAAGACGAGAAGAGAAGGTGGAAAAGTGTTAGTGTGTGTTTGGTGTTGTGTATAGTGGTTGGTAGTCGGAGAGTTGCTGACGGCCGTTTTTCGGTACGATTTAGTTTTAAGTTCCCTGTAAATCCACTTCATCTAGCGGGAAACACACACATTAATTTTCTATTGATGTTTGCTTGTCGCGGATCTTAGCTAAGTAAAAGTTCTAACTGTCCACATGGAATCTTTGTGTTTCTTTAACTTGTTGAGAGTACAATTTCAGGAGATCGAAGCATGTGACTCGTCCGAAGTGGATGTGAGCGATCCCCTCTACTGCGCAGACTGCAAGACACAGTTCACGAACCAAGCCGCGTTCACAACTCACTTGCAAAGTTCCAATAAACATACCGCGACTAATCGGTAAGCACCGTATTCTTCACTTATTTACTATTGTATCTTTCTAATTTCTTCTGAATTGTTCTTAAAAAA
This sequence comes from Baronia brevicornis, assembly GCA_031353405.1. Taxonomy (NCBI): domain Eukaryota; kingdom Metazoa; phylum Arthropoda; class Insecta; order Lepidoptera; family Papilionidae; genus Baronia; species Baronia brevicornis. The sequence continues at coordinate 7,479 of JASFAT010002581.1, read as the reverse complement.
TGAAGATCGGATAATATTAGCTCTGAGAGGCCTCTGATGTTGCGGATGTCTATGGACGGCGGTGATCACTTACCACCAGGTGACCTGTATGCTTGTTTGTCTACTCTGCTATATATAAAAAAATATTAATTATTAAAGCGTATTGCTTTTCCCTTCAACAATCAAGCATATTTGAAATCTTACTATAATTCTAGGTTTATAGAATTACAATTACAGTTATACTTGTAATTACTGTACTTGTAATTTTATAAAATATCAATTTTAATCTGAAGTCATCAAAATTGATATTTTATATACAATTAATATATAATCCAAATTGTGTATTGTGAGTCCATTTTTTTATCAATACAGTAAATATATGGAAAAATAAACAAGCGCGTCATCACATGATAGAAATCAGCTCCACCCATAGATATTTACAATATTAAGGGTTTTGCAGATGCGTTGACTACCTCAAAGTAAGGATATGAATAATGTGAATGAAAGAAGTAATGGGAGGGAGGGAGAAGGAAATAAAAGAAGAGGAAGGCAATTCTGCCTCCCGAAAATGACACCGTACGAAACGCGGTGAACCGGTACGCGGTAATCATAATGTACTGTGAGTGTTCTGTACTTACATTGCCATTTGTGCTTCCATGGCTCTAAATAAGAGAAGTCCTTTTCTCATACTGTATACCAACTAAATACAACTAATTAATAAATAATAAACAGATCAATCAAGCGAGCAAGTCGGGCGAAGGGCGAAGATGGAAGGAAGCGCGGAAGGCCGCGACGTGACACCTCGGAGATATTAAATACAAGTCTTCCAGTTTCCACGCATTGTAAAGTGGTCAGTAACATCTCTCCGTATCATAGTTTCCAGTGTTCTTATTAATCTTCATAGCGAAATTCTGAATTGTTAGTTATATTAATGGCTGCAAGAGTGGTAATTTTCGCAAAGCGACTGCCAGGAACTGGATGAGTGTAGCTGAAGATCAGGCTAGGTGGCAAGCTTTGGGTGAGATTCATGTCGAATAGTGGACTGCCGTGTGCTGATAATGATAATGATATTTGTACTTTATACTAGTAAAGCTATGATAGCACCAAGGGGATGGCTCGACTGGGAAAGTAACAAACCCGTACAGAATATTATTGAATCTGTATCGCACGGTGAGTGCAGGAATCCAGGCGTCAATTCCTTTCTTCTTCCTTTATTTCCTTCTCCTCCCACTACTTTTTTCTTCACTTATTTACTGTTTCATTTCTCATCCTTTCCTTAACGTAGATTTTTTTCAGAGCTCATATAGGTCCCCTTCTTGAGCACGGACCTCTCCATTTCTTGGGGGATCCCGCCACGCTTATCCAAATATATATTATACATTTTTTTCGATGCGGGGTTTGAACTGCGTTTTGTTAATTAACTTATCTAGTGTATATGGTGTACAGTGCAACAAGTACCTTAGTAACGACTTGCAAGCACGCAAGCACTACGAGGCGGAACATCACGGCGCCGAGTTCCTCAAGCGGTACATGTGCGATATTTGTGGGCACGCTACAAAGGTAAGTGTTTTTATGTACTACAACTTATAAAGGCAAATATGACTTCAGGCAGCAGGCAACAGGCGCAGGCGTTGGCAGAATGACCAGCACTGCAGATAACCAACTACAGTATTAAAGCTGAGCCACGGCCTATTCTTTGACACATTAATGTTAATTTTATGTTATTCCGAAAATTTGTGAAGTAGTTTACTCTAATTTTTATTTTGAGTGTTACTTTTGATTCTTATGTTACTTTTGATTTACGAGTATTGTGCCTTGAATAAACAAGTTATCTATCTCTTATCAGTAAAAAAAAATCTTGTGGATTATTCCAAAAGAAATGTCTTTTATTTTACAAAATATTACTTTTAAGTAAGTTTTAGGAATATTGTTTTATGAAGTTACAAACGTGTATATAATCTGTGTAGTTGTCCATGCTGGTGTTTTGAAGAGGTGGAAGAGGATTTTAAAAAAGTCATTTATTAGTTACTTTTCAAGAGGCCATTGAGCCATTTATGTTGTATGATATTGGGTTCACCGTCGACGCAGTTGTTATAAATGTCGGAAGAATAAATGTTGTTACTTAATTAGAAATTTATCAATTTTTTATATGAGAAAAAGAACACTGTAAAATATGAGTGTGATTGATATGAGTTGCCTCTGGCTTTTATTTTTTTTAAATGGTATAAGCGCGCGTTAAATAAATGTTGTGAAAATGGCGACTAATAGAGTTAGCCAGATAACAGTCGACATCCCTATTCATAACATTTCGTTTTACTTTTTATAATAATAAATTATTATATAATCGCAATCAATCATAAAAAAATTTTGTGTTATCATATGTATTCCTTTTTATATTTTTGTTGCAGCAATATGGGAACTTAATGGTGCACATGCGAACACACCAACGAAAAGCCGTAAGAGTGTCCGCATTGCAAACGAAGCGCCAACGTGCCCAGCTACCGGCAGCGCCATCTCATTGTGAGTTACCGAAACTCTGATTCATACATATACTATAACAACATATAAGTAAATATGTCAACAGGAATCTAGTGTGTAGTAGTAGAGTGCTAATCCAAATACAATAATTTCGTATTTATATTAAAAAAAAAACACTATCCAGCTACCGGCACTGTCATCTTATTGTGAGTTACTATAACTCAGATTCATCATATACTATGTTAGGATTTAATTCAACATTTTAGTTTCATTCGTTATTATTCGTTAACTTTGTAAAGTTATAATATTCATTAGCGTAGTATAGTTTTCTGCCATAATGACAATTTTGACATGTGTGGAAAAATTTCCTGTCTACTAAAAATGCCGCTTAGAAGCCACTGTATCTTTGGTGTAATAATATTTTAATTTCTAACTATATTTCTATCTTGCATACAGGTGTAGATGAGGGACAACCGTTATCGAAGCAGTGCCTTCAAACTACTAGTAAAGACCATGCATCTCAAGATACCGTACATGTCATGAGATAAGAAGAACAGATATTATAAACGGTTCTCTGACAGCCAGTCAACAGCTACCAGCCACTGGTAACCAATTTTTTGCCACTCCAATTTGCATTGTAACAACAACACCAAAATATCTGGGATGTAATAGGACTTCAACGTTTTGTGATATTGATCTTACTTTGCAGATATTTGCGCCCGATCTATATGCGAATCTGAAGTAATCTTTTTTCCTTTTTATTAATGGCAATTTTTATTTCTTTACGTGATGTATCTTTTTTTTTCAGGTAACTTGAAGCTTCGCTCCAGCCTTTAATGCTACTGGACAACCTGCTAATGGACCTAGATGTTAATTAGCTTAAAGCATACATTAGATTATTTTAGGTAATTGTTGACCAGTTCTTTTGAATTGTAACTTTTTAATTTTTATTCCTATTGTGTATGTCCTTCATTAGACCCACTGGTGTAATACTTCATTTTTTGTATTTAAATCTGAGTCGAAGTCTTAATTAGGCAAAAATTAATATTTGGCTCCATGTTTGTAATATATTTATGTACTTCGACTATCTTATTGAAAATTTCTTCCATTTGACTTCATAACTGTAAACTGAAATTGAGTGAAGAAGTAAAAATAAAATATCGTTGACAAAAAAAATGCTTTTTTTTTCCTGTAGTATATAAAAATTGTTATATTTTACTTTTCCCTAGTGTCATAGCGTTTAAGCGTTTGAGGTAAAATATGGACTTTTATGGTTCCACATTGCTCTAGAAAACATTTAAAAAATTACTTGAATAATTTTATTTTTTAGTAAATAATTTATAGACAAAGGCAAATTGGCGATTTCACTTAGCTCGTTGTTGATGTTTAGAATTGCTATCTTTCCTTAGTCTGTAGATTCTGTGATTGACATTTTGACAGTTGATTGTTTGCCTCAAGTTTCTTTAGTTCTCGTTAATTTGGATTTATTTAAAATGAAAATAAAAAATATTTAAATACATAATGTGGTTTGTAAAAGCGTGTGCAGTATGTTTGAGTACAGATGTTAAATTTTATAACATGGATAGTGGAAAATTGAGAGAGGACTTCAACTTGGTATCTGGACTAAAAGTAATGTTGTTTTATGTAGTGCTACCAATTTATAAATGAATTAGCTAAATTTATTTTATTAAAATTAATAGGTAAATTCTTGTTATATAGCGCAAACCATTTTTTATATTTCTCATTCATAATTTTAGACACACAAAGGGAATGGTTTGCCAGGATACCTTTGCGTTGAATGCTCAGCATACGTTAGACGCTTTAAACAATTTCGAGATAAATGTCACAGAGCTCACTACACATTACAGGAAATTCTACATAAAAGCAAACAGGTGAGTTGTTTTTTCTTTGAACGTAATGTTGGTCATGGCCATTTTAAAATTGTGAAAAAAAATTGGAGGTGCAGTTTTAATACTTAAGACACTAAAAAAGGCAAGTTTATATGTATTAAAATATTTTAAATATGGTACATGTTTTATCAGATTGTTCAAAAAATTAGTTTCTTAGTTATGAAATATTAGAAGTATTTTAGATTTAACTGCTTTGTTTCATTTGATCCAGATTACTAAAGAAAATATTGAAATTATTGATCGTAAAGTTATAGATGTATTGCCCACATTGTCTTACATAGACTATAAGAAAACACATTATGAATGGCTGAAATTTCAATGGGTGAAACACAATCGTTTTAGTACTGTTAAAGGTGATATTCCTATTTTACATTATGATACAAGCAATAATGAATGTGAAATTGAAGTTCCTGCAAAGAAACCTAAATTATTTCAAATAGAAGAAGAATTAGTTAAAACAGAAATTACTGATGTTACGGCTAATAGAAATTTTAGTTTAGAATTACCCGATTTAACAAATGATTCTAAGGAGCCTGACTTTTTTGAGGAATCAACTCCACAGATATGTGACACTGATATATCTACTGAAGATAACATACTTGAACAATTTTTTGATTGTGATGTCCAAGAGTTTAGTAATTGTGATAATTTAGCTTGTAAAGAAGAAACTAAACATGATGATGATGTTGATGGCTCTAATTTAGATGAGGAATATGCAAGTGTGATTCCAATATCTATGAAAGAAGCAAAAGCTGTAGTGGAAGTATACAAAATGTTTAGCAATGGTAAATTCAGTTGTGAAACATGTAAAAAGACATTCTTTAGTGAGAGTCGTTTGAAGAGCCATATGAGAATGCATGACAAGGTTTGTGTTATTAATTCTGTCTTATATTATTTATTTACCTGGATAATGTGTATAAGTGGGAATTTAATATGACCATTATCTTTCAGCATACAAGTGGTACTTTCTTGTGTGAATTGTGTAACTATTATTATAAAACAGATTTCCTATTAAGAACTCACATGACTGAAAAACATATGTACAAATATATCTGTAGAAAATGTCCTGAAGTTAGCTTTGATAGGTAAGTAGTTATATTCCTAAATAATAATTTAAACAATATTTCATGCTACATTATAAGATAAGCTGAAAGCCTGAATTTGCTGCAAAGTTGCTAATATCAAATCATTATACAGTTTCCTTCTCATGTTATATTGTTTCATTCGATTATAATGGTTACAGTAATAAGAATAAAAAAAAATCTTTTAATCAAATATTTGTGATTTCTTTTCAACAATTTGCCATAAATATACACAAATTATACTGATATTTTCACATACATAATTTTATGGTTTTAGTAAGAAAATATCTTTATTGTTAAAATATACAGTATTCAATGTTAATTAAATGCAAAATATAATTTGTGGTAATTATAAATAAGAAATATAAATTTTCATAATTGAAATTTATCTGAAAAGTCAGCAATTATTATGTGATAGATTTAAAATCTAACTTTGTTGATTTAGTTTGTAACCTACTACCTACCGAATTACCACCATAAACCAATTTTACTAGCACAATTTGTTTCAAGCCAATTCTAATAATGTTAATATCAATATAAAATCTTTTTTTCTTAAAGAATGTAATAATTAAAACAAAACAAGTCCTCATATAAAAAATGCATAAATTTAATTTTATGCCTATGCTTTTCAGGACATCTGCAAAGCAGCATTACATATGGGCGCATTTACAAAAAGGGAAGAAAAAAAATTCCACATGGTATGAGTCTAGACCAAATTGGCTTAACCCTAGAGGAGGAAAGAGACAAAAAGGTGTTGTATCTCTTCACCCCATACGAAGAATTAAAAAGCTGCCTGAAGACTTTTTGGTATATTCGCCAATCACCCAAGAAGAACAGTATGAATTAGTGAAAGCGAGACAGAGGACTATGAATTATTTAGAGGCTGAATTTAAGTGTGAATTGTGTTTTAAAGTATTTAGGGCAGCTACAACCCTTAGTAAACATATGAGGAAACATGATCCGGTAAATAATTCTTTCATATTATCATACATCTTCATATATATCAAAGATTATTTTTATTTCATTCTTCCGATGATTTTTATTTCTTTCTTGTGCCTAAACTAAACTATTTCTTCATTGTACCTTTATAAAAAAAACGTACATTTATTTTTCTTTAAATTTTTGTTTCCTTATATAACTCTAGAGTGCCATCATCAGGTGTTTGAGACATTTAGTAGTTCTTTTTTATTATTGGTTTATGATTCACTACAGTGAGTTAGTTGACAAGTTATATATGTATTTCTTTTATGCCGTTTAAATTAATAATTATGTATTCAGCGTTAATTTTCTCAAATAAAAACCAATACATAGATCAAGTTGTTATAACTTATTTTAAAAAGGGTTTTTTGGATTGCAAATTAAAAATTCATAAAAATGAATGTCTCTCACCATTAGCACAATGTACAAGCTGACTCTATGATGTCATCCATTGTATTCGGCCCACATTAATGTTGATAGACTGTTCATATATTTGTTATTCTATAGAACAATATTTATAATTTTGTATAAAAAAAATAATATGTTTAAAATGATAGTTTGTAAAACTCAAGTACATTTTTTACATAGGTGTTCTTTATGGCAATGTTATTAAAATTCATTTATTTCACAAATCCAAGTAAGGTAATCATAAGATTCTATCTTTCTTGTCTTCTATTATTTAATAGTGTGCATTCATTGTATGCACACAATTGTCACAACACTGATTGAAACTTTATATTTATTTACGTTTTAATATAATATAATATAATATATTAATATGTTTTAATATAAAACCATAAACATAATATAATTATATATATAATATTTTTGATTTGTCCACAGGCTTTTGCAGGCAAATTCCAGTGTGATGTGTGCAAGTTATATTTTAAGGACACAAGAAAAGTATACAAGCACATGAATATTATTCACCTCTTCAAGTATTCGTGCCAGATGTGCAATTATGTTTGTTTCAACAGGCAAGTGATCTGAATTGCTTGCTTGATAGATTATGAAGCAGAAATTTAACTATCTGAGTAATAATTAATGTAGAG
>JASFAT010003183.1:0-12899 GCA_031353405.1 Baronia brevicornis | reverse complement strand
GTGTGTGTGGGGGGCCCCCCCCCCCCCCCCCCCCCCCCCCCCCCCCCCCCCCCCCCCCCCCCCCCCCCCCCCCCCCCCCCCCCCCCCCCCCCCCCGGGGGGGGGGGGGGGGGGGGGGGGGGGGGGGGGGGGGGGGGGGGGGGGGGGGGGGGGGGGGGGGGGGGGGCCTCCCTCTCCCTCCCGCCCGCCCTCTCTCTCCCCTCTCCCTCCCTCCCCCCCCCCCCCCCCCCCCCCCCCCCCCCCCGCCCGCCCGTCTGCCCGCTCCGTCCCGCCCGCCCGCCCGCCCGCTCCGTCTCCCGTTTCTGTTTGTTTATTTACTCTTTCCGCTACTCACTACTGTTAGCCTTAAGCATTTTCAAATGATTTATTTTGTACATGATGAAGTGGCATTTACTAGTGGGCAAAAGTCGGTCACATCGAAGGCGTGTCTATGTCCTGCTTGATTTTCTCTTCGATTTGCTTAGATATCTATTATGACATTTGTAGGTACTTTGTTTAATGATGCAATGTATAAAACTTTACAAATTTAATATGGACCTGTGATTTCGATGTCGTTGATTTAGGTGTTGTGTTTATGTATTTCTTTCATTTCCATTCTAAGATACGAAAATATATGGTATGCCATAAAAAAGGTTAGAGCGGGGTAGATAATGATTATTTTGCATTAAGGGAAAATAAAAATTAATGCAATAGTATAAAAACAGACATCATCTCTGGAATCGGATACTGAATCAAGAGCGCAATAATCAAGTTTCCATAAAAGCGTCTGATTGCCCGATTATAATAACGAAATATATTTCGATAGATGTATACTCCGAAAAATATAATTCACGATTAGATATACAACAATTTAATAAATAAATGTATATATTTTTGCAGTTAATAATGATAATAATAATCTTTATTTCAGACAATTATTATTTTTTTTATTTTAACTTGTGAAAGATTAAGTCATCTTTTACAAGTAAAAATAAGCTTTTACAGCGCATGCCAAAATGTTTGCTTTCCGGGGCAAAGGGTCGTGAGTTCTATTCCTAATAGCAGGATAAATATTCCTGTGATAAGTAGAGCTTTTTTATATTGTAATCTAACCCTCGATACAGATATTTCTAAATGTATACATTTAATTATTTAAATGGATTTGAACTATAATAATGGATCAGTTGTTAAGGTGATTGATTATAATGTTACTGAATTCTTAAAATTGATTTAATCGTTGTAATTGAATACTAAAAATTAAACAACATATTAAATATATCAATTTTAATTTATTTTATTTCAAAAATCTTGTAGCTTTTTATGAAATTTATTACAAATAAAAAAACTGTTGCAAATTAAATATATTATTATGGATGAATTAACTATTTTTTATGGGATTGCAAGGCAAACGAGAATGTGTGTCACCTAAGGGAAAGCAAAAAATGTCGCTCAGGTAAAACTGGTTTAAGAAGGATATTTTAATGATTGATTTGAAGGATGAAATGTAAAATTTAATTGTATTTAGGATTGATTGGTTACATTTCTGAGTAGTTTTCGAAAAAGTAAATTAAAGTCGAAGTAAGTAAAATTTAAGTCATGTAGCAAGCAAAACATTTTATTAGCGAAAGTAAAAAGGTTGTATGTAGGTAAAAATAAATATGATCACGTTTTTAAACGGCCGCGTCTGGCTGGAGGAGTGGTCTAACGTGTGACATATAAACTGATGTTTTTTTGTCCTTTTTTTAATCAAAATATCACGAGAGTATAGTCTTTTCTATAAATATGAATTTACATTCAGCTTTTTTGTGCTAGACGATAATTTCATTGCCGTATTTTAAATTGGTTTTTAGTGGCTCGTTATATCATTACGATGTCTGCTACCATATTTCGCAAATATATCAGAGTGGTTTCATCTGGATCCGTAATTAGATTCTAAAGTAAATGGCAATATTTTAACTAAGAAAAATATGAACAATCTTCAAATTTATATACTTTATTTGTGTGTAGCTTTCATAATTTAAAATTAAATGGTCTCACCATTTGATTTAGTCCGACTATGAATTGGATAATCAGTATTCACCAATGTGACTGATGGATAGAACTGATCAACGTAACGATCTGGAATTTCGATTCATAATCCTACATAATTTTAATAAAACTATTACTATACTATAGCAGTTCCAGCCATTTTTGTTTCTCTGCTTTATAAATATATGTTCAGAAGTTTTTTGTCCTTAACGCTGTTATGTGTTTTTTCCTTTATTGATACATAATTTTAATATTGTAATTATAAATTCAAAGTTTTGTGACAGCGTAGCTTTATTGTGGTGAGACGCATGGTTTATTGTCCATCAATCCGTATAGCTGGCGAGGTCGATAAGGCATGCGATTTATGTACAGTTTGTTTGAGCTTTGTATTTAATTTGCTACGATAACAGCTTCTGGTCTATCCTAAACATCTTCTGGCCTAAGAATGGCTCCGTACTAAATTTTTTGACTACACCAAATCAATTTCTTAATTAAGCATATTCTATTTAAATGAGTCTTTAGGTAGAATAGGCAGATTCAATTATGATATAATAAATAACTAAACTAAACTAAACGGTTTAAATACCAGTTGTATCATAATCAGGAAATGTCGAAACTAGGGCACAGTATTACGACGAGTGCTACAGGGGTTTAAAATTAAGAGCGTTGCCTTTCCTGACGTTATTAAAAACTGATCATACATTGAAGTAATACTTATGTAACGCTTAAACGTAAGTCCGGTCATGTGTAGATGTACTGAGATCTTGGTACTGTCCACTTTCACTCTCAGGGCGAGAATGTTTAGTTCATTTGGAAACTGTTGCAATGAGGTAGCAAGTTATTTAAGTGTGGAAAAACCTATTCCTAACTGCGAATACATAATTTTATATGTTATTCAAATTTTGGTAAGTAATTATGTCAAAATTCAAAAGCAATCTTTAAAATAAATTTTTAATATTACTTTTACTAGATTGTTTTAATACGAATTATAAGACACTTCATGTTATGAGTTAAAAACGTTACCGATATTGACAAATAACAGTAATTTATGGCCGTGTTTAAGCTATAGTTATGCTTAATAAGTTATATCTATTGCTTCCTGAGGCGCGATTAAAAAAAACTTTTTGCAAGTTAGATTTTTCTGCTTTTGATGACTGCAATTAACCATTCAGGATGTAGTTAAAACAGTTAGCGATAAGTAAAAAGTAAAAGTCTAAACATGTGTATATTTTATTTCAACATAAAACGTAATTTATGCCACTTAGTCAATTTTAGCATACGCTGAATAAAAATGTAGGATTGTAATTGTTTCATTGTAAGTCATTACACCGCTGCATACTTTTCTACATAAGTCGTCTTTCTTGGACCAACATGGCTTAATTAGAACGCAGCACTTATGACATTCAAACCTTATTTGCTGCATTGTTTGAATTAAAACTTAAAGATTGATTGTTCTTTGAAGAACAATAACGTTTTGTTTATATATTGACTTTGTAATTGAACTATCGAATATATTTAAGTGGAATCCTGGTTAATGGTGTCGTTTATTAATTTTTGATTTTAATAAAAGTACAACAATATTTCTTTTAAATACATGTATATAGGTTTCAGTTGTAATACAAATTGAATGAATTTAAAATAATAAGACGACTAGTAAAATCAAAGTCTTACTTTTTACGGGTTATTCAGTATATTTTCCGTCAAAATTTCATTTTTAAGTGAATTTTATAATTAATTGAAAGTCTGGAAGTTTCCATGAGGTTTCGCTGTAATTTAAGATTATATGTACTTATATATGACTATGGGTTATATCAAGTAAGAGGATATGAGTTAAATATATATTTATGTAAAATGCAGTCATAATGTAGCATACCATTTTACAAGTAGCACATTAATTGCTATAATAAAGATTTGCGGTCAGCTGTGTTATAGAAACATGATATAAATACTGTAGTTATATATAAATCATAACATACTCCCATAAGCTATATTCAGTCAATGAAAACTTTAGTATCAAACTTTTCAACTTGGAATAATTTATTGACTCTTTAAAGTATAACAGGTATAAAATAGGTACACCCTAAAATGTACATGAATATAATACATATCTACTAAAAATACATTTACGATACTACGATCTGATCCAAGGACTCCTGTTGTAAAGGCTTCTTTCATTGCCATACAATTTCTTACAAATCTGTTGTTTATTAGCGTAATAACAGCGATATACCTTGCCTCCTGGTGGTTCATACTTCTCCCTTTGTAACGATCTTCTCGATGAGGTCATACGTCCACTGAATCCACACCAGGTATCGATGCAGTTATATTTTAATGGTACCACAAAATTACCAGTTTTTAAGAGAACTTCTTCAAATTTGATCACATCTTTGTATTCTAAGCCATTGTCGAAAGGTACAAAAAAGTTAATATCGCAATGGATTTCATTCAAATCACTTTCTTCGCAAAGAAATTCATCTTTGGATAAGACGTTATCGCTATTCGGTTTCGTTATGGTTCCAAAATTAACTAAGTCAATGTGTGAGTATGAATCTGTTTTCTTATGACACACGCGACTTTTGTCCGAATAGATCAAGCAATCAACTAAGTAAAAGGTTTTCGCCGCGATGGTATTGGACAAGAATAACAACTTGTCTACATTTTTAAAGTGATTGTACCTTATCCTTTCACATCGATATTTGTTAGCTTGATATGTGAAGCAACTTATTAAATTTAATTTTGGGGAAGCTACTTCAGTTATAGAAGTAAAGTTGAACGGTGTACACTCTATCTCAGAACATTTGTAAAAGACTGCTTCAGGTCTTGGAATGTAAGGATCATGAGATGGTAAGTTTTTGTTGATATTGTTACTACGTCGGCTTGGCGATGGTACTGTTTTACAATTGGGGTTTTCACCCTGCAAAATATAGTATGTAATTAGAAGAATACTTGATTGCGAATTCGTATAAGGAAAACGATTTACCTGGTCTATTAAACAAACGACATCTTTATTATATGTCTGTAAAAAACAATTAAATATGTAATAATTTACTATTTCAAAATTAATTAAAAATTTAAGCTTGAAACTAAGTTAACCTTCGTGAAGAAAACTTACGTTTTATATATAAATAAGTTGTTTTAGACACTGAATAGTGCCACCCTATTAGAGCAAATACTATATGGACAAAAAGTTGTCCATATAATGGTATTTGCTAAAAAATGTCCATATACTGGTATAAAGCCGTTCTATGATCCCCAATCCTGCCAAGTATGGAGGATTATGTTAACGTCTAGCAGCAGACTGATGCGGCTGTATTGATTGTTTGAAAGTCAAACATAAAACAATCAGTTTCTTAATGAATGAATAATTATTATTTTATATTATTCATTCATTAAATAATTATGATTAAATTAAATATTTAAATAATGAATAATTTAAATTAAACTCATTAAATTTATACTGGCACTAGGATTTTCTGTCTTGGATGCTGTAATAAACATAAATAACGTAATAGACATTCAGTGTCGGTCTTTGGGTTAGATGAATATTTGTAGCCACACAAATATTTATCTAGATACGGGAATCGAATTCATAACCTTTAGCTTAGATAGCGTACACGTAACCACTGAGCTATTTGGACGTTATAAGTAAATGTGGGTCTTGTTTTTAAATTTGGATTAAAATGTCTATTAGATATGATGATGCTCATAAGAAAATAATTATTCAAAATTTCTTGATGCAATTATTACGGCAGGAGTACATGGATTGATGTATTTTAATAAAGAAATATATATTAATAACGTAACTAGGCCACAAAATTTAAACGCAATGTAATAGTAATTAAATAAAATTGACATGTAAAATTTTACCGCATTAACTTCGGTCACTAATACAATAAATACACTGATCGCTAAACAAAGGCTAGTTATCGCTAACATGTCACCGACATTACATCATGCAAGTGAAATGAAATTGCAAGTGACTGCCAGGAAGTGGATGTAATAAAATGTTTAACGATTTCTTGGTTAATTACACTTGGATGTAAAATATATTTAACGCATAAAATATTTAGTATTCGATTTGAATATTTTTGTTGTAGCTATGTATATGAACAACATCACATTTAAATAAATTTTGTAAATTGTAAACATATGTATATATATAACGCAATAGTCTCACTATTGCGTTATTAGTTCTAAAATTTCAGGCCTTGTTGAGAGACTCTCATAATGACAGTCTATGGTTTAGATTGATTATTAATTCAATGCTATTCTTTAAATTCTGAGTGACGAAAGAATATAAAAAGAAATATATCGAAGTTGAAAACACATTTGTTATATTTATACTAACTAAATATAATTTGTATCATCTGTAGTTTAGAAAAAGCAAATCTCTAACGTTTTTTTCTAAAGGATTAAGAACATCCTTGTGATAGAGCATCGAACTTATTTTTGAATAAAAAATTTATAGTCTAGCGTTAAAATAAAGTCATTAAAAAGTAAATTATACCGAAGTTGAAAACACATTCGTTATATTTATATTAACTAAATATAGTGTGTATCATCTCTTTTTTAGAAAAAGCAAATCTCTAACGTTTTTTTGTAAAGGATTAAAAACATCTTTGTGATAGAGCTTTGAAATTTATTTTTGAATAAAAAATTCATAGTCTAGTATTAAAACAAGGTCGTTGAGATACTGAACGCAATTTTGTCATATAGATTCTATTATATTTTTGACGATAATAGTTAGTTTACGTAATAAAAGTATTAGTTCTTAATATTTTCATAATTTATCATTGTATTATATTTTGATCGGTTTATGATATATGTATGCTATTACCAAGGGAGATGCGGCTTAGCTGACTTTACAGTTGTGTAATTGTGTATATGACAACTTAATTCGCTTAGTGACGAAGATACTACTTTCAGAGTCAACGGTTTAGGGTTTTCCGTTTGGGTCCACCTTGGACTATGGTTTACATTATACTATTAATTTTACATTTATTACATAGACTATATGACATTAAAATACGCTGGTAAAAGTGGCAATTGTCAATTTTTCATTGCTAAATCAATATTTTTTTTAATAATAAAGGCTAGTGATGTTTTAATATTACTAGGATCTTTGTTGACCATTCCAACTAAGCTAATAATTATTGTGCTAGAAAATTATTCCGATCAATAATCCGATAGAAGTTACGAACTCATGATCTCGGATCGTACTCGCGTTTCTATCGAACTGAACTTTGTTTTGTTTTTGTATTTAAAGAAATTGCTTTAAGTGCATGGGCTTACTTACCAGTAGCAAAAATTCTTGTTTAAGCATTGTTCATCACACTTATGAGATCCGATGTCAACCCTGAAAAAATAAAACTTGTTATTGAGTACCATTCGTTTTATTATTTCATTCGTATTAAATAATTTTCAACAACAGCAAATGAATATAAATACAACACTTAGATGTAAACAGTTAGTGCAGAATAAGTAAGCCGTTTGGGACCATAAACAATTTAAGTTCTAAATGTATCTACCAAATACAAAAATTGTTGATATGATGTAATATGCGAATCTCAAAATGATGTAGTAGAGTATTAGTGAATTCTACATTCCTCTTAATGTAGAAATCGCTAATACTCTATGCGTCGCACCGACTTGAGGTATTATTAAAAGAATAATGTATGTACATATATAATTGGTGATTCATAAATATGCGAATAAAAAAAGTGTATCAAGAATTAAAGAAAGTGTTAGCGTCCTCATGTTGTGTTATATTGTTAGACATACTGTGAAAAGTTCCTTTACATTCATAGCCTCATATTAAGATTTCTGTAACGTAGCTGCTTAAATAATATAAATATAAATAATTTACACAAATGGTAGGCAAACTTGTTGGAAAACTATTGATTATATTTTGACAACCAATTGGCATACTATTGTAGCATTCATTTCGCAACTTGAAATCGATTCCTACAACGCTACTTCTTACTACCCACCCATCGTTTCATCTAGCTGGAAAGCATTTTACACCACATTTAGCAAGACGTAGTCTTCACTCCAGTACTTATCTATTCCAGTGTTTCTCGGTTCTTTTACGCGGGTGACCAGGTCATAGCTACTTCAGTTTGCTAACTTGGAGAGCTATGTCGGTAACTTTTGTTCTCCAGCGGATTTTTTCACTCCGAACCATAGGTACCAGTGAAACCCTGAGCTAACTCTCTCTATAGTTTCGCTGAGTGACTTTTTTTGACATTTATGGTATTTAAATTGGTATTAGGGGTAGTGTTTTATATTTAGAAGTCGAAACTAATTTTTGATATCACGTAACTATCGTAGTAGAACAATATACTATTTTTTATCACACAATCATTCTAATGAGCAGTGGAAAAGAGGTCATGGCAATGATTAAGATAAAGCTTGTCTATCATCATCGCTACAATAAACTTGAATACACTTGCATTGTTTGCATGAATACACTTGAATATAATAGTATTAATTTTTTATTTTAGTTTATAATTCATGAATTACCTTCAGGTTGGTTCATTTAACTTTTCCGTTCCGTTGCTTGGATCTTATATTTTCTATCCTATCCTATGCTGGAAATCATACAGCAAAATT
Source organism: Baronia brevicornis (assembly GCA_031353405.1). NCBI lineage: Eukaryota > Metazoa > Arthropoda > Insecta > Lepidoptera > Papilionidae > Baronia > Baronia brevicornis. Next base: position 4,281 of record JASFAT010003183.1, on the reverse strand, counting down.
ACTTTTTATATAGAAGATTAGTGATTTTTGTTACGAGAAACGATGCATTGCAATAGTTAATTTATACTTATTGAGGTTCACTAAAGCGGGGAAAAAATATATTTATGAACCTCAGCATATAATCCGTCACAATATATTTTGTGTCACATGTTTCGGACTATATTCTCTACATCTTCGTAACGACATGAGTGCGATCGTTGCTCCAGTTTTGTCAAGGTAACTGGTAGGTGTATAACGTTGTAGTAAGCACAAGCGAATTACGGTACCGGCATGAAGCCTTTGTGACATTGAAAGCGTAGGTAGTTGCTTGTGAATAGAGCCCGCAGGCCTAATATCCACGTTATTTAGGTTGTTGAGACAAGTATTGTACTAAGGTGTGGCAAGCTTGTTTTCTACCTATTATAAATATAATGTAACTCGACTCATAGAACTTATTGAACATATCGAAGACGAAAGTATACAGCTTTTCGGTAATCATTGTTAACACGTTTATTTTTAAATTTCAGTACTTTATAGTTCCGGAAATTTTACAAAAGCTATATAAAAAAATTTATAAAGGTATATAAGAAGGGTATAAAGAAAAGCTTATAAATTTTGATTCAAAGTATGAAAAAGTTAATTAATTTTAAACTGTTTTTAAGTCAACTTTAGTTTCATAATCTTATTTTATTTCGAGTCTAAAGAAATTATATTATTGGTATCTATAATACTATGTAAAACATAAAAAGTGTACTTCTCAATTTTAATTACAATGTAATTTGTGGCCATGGAAAATTTTGAGGAGAAAATGTACATACGTCGAATATAGCAGTAGTGTATATTTTATTTAATAATTTCTACTGTGTATGTTTTTGAATTCATTAGAAATGGCTAAAACTAAATTGACATTGAAAATACTGATACTATAAAGATAAATTAACTTAGCCACTCGTATAATAAAAAGGTTGCTTAACTCGAAACTTTCGTAAAAATGTAGATGAGAATACTATGTTTCGTATTATGTAATTCTAAATATATTCGCGTAAACGTGCATGGTGTATGAGGTATACGATTCGCTAAAAATTAAGGCAATGTTTATATTTATAGAAAGTGTCGCTAACAATGAGACATTGAACGATAGTGAAAATGCACACGGTCGCTGCATATCAATGTATAACTTTGTATTGGCGCTGGGTGTGCTTCATCATCGTGGACGACCGCTATTTTAATGTGAGATCCCAATGATAATGTGATTCCAATGCCCTTTATGGAATGCAGGCTACGTACAGTATAGAATAGTTTGAAACTAAAGGTGGATGATTTATAAATTTGCTCTCGCTTGGGGAAGTAATTTTGATCTTTTAATACACTTAGCGGTAAAAGTAAACAAATATTTCCGCAGTAAATGTTAATTATCAGGTATAATATATTTATGCTATATGGATTTTTTCACAGCCCATAAACATATATCTCACAGCTGGCCACCAGTCACCATTTCTGGAGGAATGGACATTAATTCACCACGCTTGTTCAAGGCGGATTGGCGGGGTACCTAAATTGTAATAAATACTTATCTCTTATATATTTATCTTGAAGCGAAAAATTGAATCTGTGACTATTGACTCTGAAAGCGTTGCGGATCGCAAGTTCGATTTATGTATGTACAGATATCTATCTGTTCTTTAGCCATGTCTTTTGTGTATATAAAAGTAGACATTTTAAGGAAATAAATAAACATCTTATTTAAATATTAAGAATATGTACTTTTTATTTCGTTTTACATATTGTTAGACAATGGTATACAATTTTATAATTAAAGCCGTTTCTTTAATTTTAACATTAGAAATGAAATTTCAAATAAGTTTTGAATTACTAAATAAATCAAAAAGTAATGTCATACAGAAAAGTGCAGATTAAAATATAAGCATGTGTTTTTTACAAATATAGTCTATCAATTTTACTAAAAGTAATTACAGGTTTGTGTATCTTTGTGTAGCTGTAAAAGCAAAAAGTTTCATATACAGTGTGGTGGTATTAAAACAATAAAAATGAAAGCCTTGAAGAAACAATAAAATTGAAATTCAATTTATTGTTAGAAAATGAATGACAGCTCGTAATTAAACACTTATAATCGAATTACATCAAGTAATTCGATTATAAGTGTTTAATTGTTCTCGGAATAAGTGCAATAAACGCGGATAAGTAACTCTATAGTACGGCTGTGCCTGTGGTTTCGTAAGTATACCACACGAGCGGTTACAGCAAATGTCAACAACCCTTCAACGTTTAAATTAATACTTTATTTTCTTTCATTGAAAACTACCTCAGGAAACAAACAGTCTGTAACTTTATTTAAGATATACGTAGGTGCTCTGATGGCAGAATTAGGTTTTCAAACATAAATAATAAAAAAAACTTTTAGGAAGAAGAGAAGCGCGGGTTTTATTTTTTAAAAGTTTTTCGTATTGCACCGCCACGTCGGGCATACTTCACAATGGATAAAATCACAGTATTTTGAATATTGAAGTAAAATTCTAAATATTGAAGGAAAATAATCATTAAGCATGCGTTTACTGATTATTCGCCCTATATTCTATAATAATTCTGCCACGGGAAACTCTATATAATCATACGATACGCCCTAAGAGGATTATATTATTATAAACATATTACTTATATAATAAAGAATGATATAAAATAGGACGGACACGCTTATTTTTCTAGCGCTGGTACTTTCGTATTAAATGTTAATAGATTAGTCAAATTACATGATATACGAGTATTAACATCGAATGTTCACCGAGCCAGTTAGTTGAATCCCCGGTGTTTACACTCTCAAAATTATCATTAATTTATTATTATGAGTATTGCGCGCTATGTGATACTTAAAAGTTTATGAAGAATGTATGGTTCCAGAGAATAATGTATGTGAAGTTTGCAAACCCGGAATGAAGTACCGTATTGAGAGGAGGGCGGTACGTGTGTGCAGTACTTATGTACTCTAGCCTGTTGTAGTATGTATACTTAGTTATTACTTGAGTGGATAGTTCGTCTCCACTATTTAATATTAAACAGCGATGGTAGACTTACTTTATAGCGATATGTTTCGAAATTTAATGAAGAGCATGCTTATTTATAAGGAGTATATATAATGCATCTTGAAATGTTATGTTTGCAATTCTGGTGTTTATTGTTGGTACTACTAAATCAAGACTAAATAAGGCATAAAATAGTCACTTAAGTGAGATAATATAAAACGCGTCAGTAGTTACAAATTGTTATTAATTAAAATGATAAATTAAAAAAATCAATCAAAATTATCAAGTGAAGTTAATATAATATTTATATTAAAAATTTATGATGTTATCTTAATTATAAAGTAAAACATATACTAAAGATTATCGAATCGTTAGTATATGTGTTACTAAACTGAACTGAACGCTATCGAAAATGAATTACCAATCAAGGATACTTCAAACTGCAGAAGGTTATATGTTAAGAAATAAAGAATATAAAATATAATTCTGCTAATACTTTCTTGAAAAAAATAGTAAAAAAATATAAGAGGTGTAACGTCATAATTGTAAGACAATCAATTGTAATATGCAGAAGCGTTTTAATTTTATATGCTCGGAAAAGTTATATTAAAGTAAAACGTGACGATTTGACAATAGACATGAACTAGAAAATATAGGTTATATATATTATAAAAATTATATAAAAGAAAGATAGATACTTTCTACAAATTAACTAGTACTTAAACGTTTGTCGATGTAGCAATTATAATTTTACCCGAATTAAGGCTAGCTCTTTAAATATTAAATATAAACCTTTGCTTTTTTAATTCGTCAGTAAACTTTTTTATCGATTTCGATAGATCTATTATATTTAAAATGAAGTTGTCATGATGAACCAAATGTCCTATCATACATAAACAATACATTACGTAAATATCTCTTCTTATTAGACGCTCGTCTGTGTTATCCACATTATATCTATGGCATAAAAGAATATATTGTATGTATGGCACAAAAGATGTGTAGTGGGACAACTATGTACAATATTTTCGTGGTGACTTTATGAATACTAATGAACAATTTTTTGAGTGGTACAGATATCTTCGAATAGTACTAAATTTTATATCCAATGTAATTAAAAATCGCATAGGAAAAGTTTTATTGCAAAATGAATGGAAATTTAAATAAATTTAGTATAAAATTACTAAATGTTTGTTACAAAAATATATTAAAAAAAATGTCTTGTGACATAGACTTTCTTGTGTCTTTGCCCAGAGTTATATTT
>JASFAT010002479.1:0-10438 GCA_031353405.1 Baronia brevicornis | reverse complement strand
AATATTTATATGGATTTATAAATGTTTATTCCGAGTCTAAATAAATATATGTATGGATTACAAATATTTATTCCGATTCTGGTAACCCCGCTAATCAGCATTGAACAAACATGGTGGGTTAACGTCCGTTCCTCCAAAAATGGAGAGGCCCGTGCTCAGCAGTGGGAGATATATGGGCTGTTAAAAAAGAATGAATTTTATGAATATATGTATATTATGTATTTACTCGTTTTACACAGTTTTAATATTGCTTGCATATTTTGCATATTTTTATAACTTACGTAGAATGATGATTAATAGCGCCCTTATTTTACATAAATATCCATAAAGGAACCACGTAGAGACGTTTTTCTTCAGTCCAGTACCTATTATAGGGTCGCGGCATATCGATTAATATTCAGGGAAGGCCGGAAACGTTAACTTGAGGGTTTGATAAATGATTCACCCTCTTTAGGGAACCTAGTTCCCTATTCTAATTTTCGTTTCATAAGTTATCATCATAATAAATGAACATTTTAAAATATAAATTTATATATTTTTATAATCCTTTTCGTGTTTGCATAAATGATAGAATAGAAACAATAATTAATTCCATTCAAAAAGAAAAAAACAGCTATGTAGAAATATAGTTTAAATTTAGCGATAGACATTATACCTAGTTGTAAATAAGTTATAAAAATTCATAAAATACAATGTTACCAAACAAACTTACGCGAAAGAGAATTGCAATCTATTTACATATTTCCCTTCTCTCAGTCGATACTCTGCACAAAGAGAGTACTAGTAACTGAATACTGTTGCTTGGATTCGATTTGTATGTAAAGCATTAGAAAGGACGGTGTGGATTATACGATACAACTTTTCGCTTGTAAAAAATAGTAAAACATTACGATAGAATGAATAATAAATACTAAACACGTTAGCAGTGGTATTAAAACTGTCCGACGTAATTGATATTTATAAAAAAGGATTTCTGTGCTTCGACAAATAATTAAATTTAACAGGAAGGAAAGGGAATTAGGAACATCATGGTAAAGTTGTGTTTCTCTAAAACAAATACCTTGTGTGACTTTTTTTTATGGGATAAGAGGGCAAACGAGTAAACGTGTCGCCTGATGGAAAGCAATCAACGCCGCCCATAGACTATAGGAAAGCGACACAAGCAATGGCACATCTAACATCTTACTCACTTTGCCCTGTTACCTACTCAGCAGATGACCATATGAAAGCAACAAATGATGTGGTGTCAGTGGCCAAGTTCTGGGCTGACAACATATGATACCGCTGACACGAAGAAGAAGACCGGATGCCGTTTTTGAAAATGACCATGCCACTAAGTCTTATATATGACGAGTTCTAGAGTGGAGAGGCTAGATGGTGCTTCTTAACCTCTTCAAGGACATTGGCACATGTGTTTACGTTTAGCTTTTTTTGTTTATTTTAGTTATTTCAAGAGAAATTACGCTAAATGGCCACATATGAAGACATTATCTATTTTTTTGTAAAAATTACTATTTTTTGTTTTTTTTTCTTATCTTACTGAATTGTTATAGATATAAGGTGAATAACTCGTAATAAAAAGAAAAATTTTATCAATGTTTCTCACTGAAAAAAATTCGTCCCTGAAGAGGTTAAGGAAGTTCTATGTCCAACAATCGACTACCATGAACTTCGTGAAAGGTGAAAACAGATAAGAGAACAAAGTATCCGCACCTAGCACACGAGGTGACCGACATGTGGAGTGGTTTGCCCGCTCCTTTCCCGGTAGTTGTATCAGCTAACGAGCTTATTCCAATTAGTCTCGGGAAACATCTGGGAATTGGGGCTCTGTGATGGACATTTGGTTCGTTAAAAATTGACAAAATATTGTGTTCAATTTAAATCATTGCATGATTATCGTCATAGCTGATTTATTAGTCTCGTTTGTGAATTAGAAATAATTTCCTGACAAATTGAAATAACGTAATTACCTAATACATTTGACAATTATTTCGCTTTCAATCCTACTCCTACTAATATTGAAAATGCGAAAGTTTGTGAGTATGGATGTATGTTTGTTACTCTTTCACTAAAAAACTACTGGACAGAATTGGGTGAAACTTTACAGTAATATAGGTTATACATCGGAATAACATATAAGCTACAATTTGTAATGATTTTATGCAATTTTGGTCGTAATATAACGATACTTGTCAATTAAGTCGGAAACAAATCTGGCCTCTGAGTGCTATCTTGGCGTATGCTGCCTAAACCATTGGAGTTACACAAAGATGATGTATAGTAGGATTGTTTGTCTTGAATAGTTCTAAATAAAATTCCTCGACAGCATATATCTATCTTTTATGTGGCAGCCACTATGACCAAAATTGTGAACCATGAATTAAGTAAAAAAAAATATATTTATTTAAAATGTACTGTCACGAAACTTAATGTGGCAGACCAAATTCCACACGAGCGAAGCAGCGGGAAAAAGCTAATATGTATATGTATAATTGGCGCAGGTCAAATTCATTAAACATATTCAATATTCATCGATGGCCACTGAAATAGAATTCGTAGTGCTACTGCAATTGCTTTAACCCAATAGTCCAATTATGTTGCGTTAGACACACGTCATACATGTACCATATGGGAAGACGATGGTCTTGTTTTACTTTCTAATGACTTATACGTGTCCATTTTGATGTGAACAGTCGCATCAAAATAAGGTTTAATTATATTGATATTGTTATACAAAGACGGACACAAAAATAGATAAACTACTGGAGAAGGTTGGTATCAGGGACATTTGTTTTTATTTTTGAATTTTAAATGCTCAAACCTTATGTATGTATATACACATATCTGATATAAACTAACCCTTGCCGCTGCAATATTAAATGGTGCATTGCTTTGTATATTTCAGGGTAAGGATGTAAAATATGTGGTGGAAGCTGCTAAGTAGTGGATAGTAAAGAAGGAAATAAAAGAAAGTGATAAGAATTAGGCCTCGTGATACGAATACTCATCATATGAAACGACGTGAGGGAGAAAATGTTTAACTTAATCGTCGTTTGCAGTACATCTTAGATTGGGCCGACCTATTCATTTCGTAGCGTATTTCCACCATCTAATAGTAGACTGCTATGAAATGTTAAAGTTATTGTTATGGAATTTTCTCTGACATTCTTCTAGCACATCATCAAAACAGCCGTAATAGTCCACTTCTGGACTCTGGCCTGCCTGACAAATAGGAACGTTGCTCCAATACCCCCTATTTAATATTCTAATATTATAATTCGGCTAGATGCTACTGTTAACCTACCTACTGTATTTACTGCCATACTCTATATACCTTTTGGCCCTTTTTTTTCTATAAAACAGAGTACCATGAAACACCTTAAAATTTTTTTTTTGGAAAAATTCTTGTTAAAATTTAAGGTTCTTTTTATTACACTCTCGACTTGCACCTTGTGACTTTTTTATTTCCTCACATTAAATACCAACGAAGAAACCGGAAACAGTTTTGTCGCTCGAGGCCCCGCGGGCTGCGTTCGAAGAGACTATGAAAAAGATAAATGATGTGGAATGGCGAAAATTGTTTTAAAAAGTATTTCAGCCGAATGAAACTTTGCGTAGATGCAAATGGAAAACAGCAGAATAAAAAATGTGCATAGAAAATTTGTTTTATTGTTTCAAATGTCATTCAGGCTTTGCTTACCTACTTTTTTTTTGCTAAAAAGATTTCTTGCAGTATATTTCTTTATTTATATAAAATTTGTCAACATAATGACTTAAATTTTATTGTACATATTATTTTTTTAGTTAATCTTTATCGTACATATTATTTAATAGTTTCTACGCACACATTGATAAACTTAGACTAACATGCGTAGAAAATTATATATATAATTTATAATTTATTATATATTAATAAATTATAAATTATAATGAGAAAAGTAAAATTTCATTACATCCGAAAGATCTGAAAAATGCTATTCTCAAACTTTCTCTTGTGAATATGACTCAGAATGAAGAACCAAAAACCAAACTTTACTGAACTGAAAAAGAGTCGAGACTGCGTCTTAGTAAATATAATATGGGATGACTAAATCGAGCGACGATCTGCGCAGAACGGCTAGCAGAGACTGGATTTGAGTAACCGAAGATCAGGCTAGATGGCGAATCTGTGATGTCTATCCACAGTAGTGAACTCCCGTTAGCTGATGATAATAATCAATAATGCTGTTAATTATTCAATTATTAATTTCACAAGTACGTGGTGAATGTAAAATCCTTTATAGATACCAAATTATCGGTTTTATCACTGATATTTTAATATAAACAGTTTAAAGATGTCCTAATACACGTTATACTAAACAAGATATTTGCAAATAACTTACTGTTTAATTAACATCTCGAGTTATATGTCAATTCTCTATCAAAATATCTCAAGAGACGACTCACATAGATAATCTTGATTCGATAAATTGATTCAAATTATTCTGAAAATATTAAATATATAAGAAAATTAAATGAATTTTTTCATCGAATAATAATAAAAAAAACTATTATATTATTTTAAAAGATAAAAATATAGCGACTTTCATTTCTGGGCGACGTAGAAAATTGTATAGACGCATCTCTCTTTGTACATTTTCTAATATACATTTGTGTCCAATACACGTACATATGATCATGCCAGTTTCCCGTAGAAGCAGGCAGAGACCACAGATCTCCATCTGCTACGATCTCTGCATACTTTTCTTGCGTCTTCCACACTCTTTTTATGCAGGCTCGCCAAATAAGGGTTCTCTTGACCTGGCCTTTCCTAAAAACTTCGGCAATTTGGTCAAGGTATGTTTTCCTTGGTCTTCCTCTACCGACCCTTCCATTCACATCCACAACGTATATTTTTCTTACAGTCGTCTTTCATCTGTCCTCTCTATATGCCCAAATTGTTTCCAATACAACACCTTAATTTTAAAACACCTGTAATTTAGCTTGGACATGGGCATGGCATTAGTACTATAACTTTTTAGACATCATTTGTATATATTTCATAATTCATACACATAAAGAATTATTTTTATCATTTCTCGATTATTCTGTTTAATTCAAAAATGTGGAATTATAATTATTATATTTATTTTTAGCCAGACCTGTCCCATTGCATGGCAAAGGTCTCCCTTCGACCATAGACACCAGTGGTTTTTCCACTGCTACCTATTTTGTCTTATTTCTTTTCCAATTGCTGCAGTGAGAGTTCAATTCATCCTGCTATGCTCAGGTTGGAGATCCTGTCTGTGGTGGTCTTTGCCCACATTTCGTTAGACATACGGCATACGTTGTCTTGCCCACGTCATTGAGCTTCGTTTGAGAGCGCAGCATGATGTTTCTGATTTTATCAATCACTTTTACACCGAGGATACGGCTCTCCATGGGACGTTGGAATTACAATATATAAATATTTATTACTACCCTTATTAATCTATTAAAAGTTAGATAATATTACTTTCTCAACATTCTAATAGAAATAAAATATCATTAGACAATAGAATAAAACTGTTAACATTCGAGTCTTCGTTATAAAGCTCGCGAAGATCTCTTAAATTCGCGTTTAAATTATTCGTTGGATTGTAAGAGGGTCCGACACGGAAAACGGAAACAATTAGGATAATTTAAGTAAGCTCGCTAACTAGAATTAAGAAAAAGAGACAACAACAAATGTTGCCTACATTTTCATTTAAGTTCACATGTACATTTTCTACGCAATTTTATCATGATTTGAAACTTACATAAGCAAATATAATTTTCACAGAGAAATAAGGTTTTTTTTTATGGATTAGATTTTCTTTATGCAGTAACAAACAAGCGGGTCACGTGGCAAGCATTGTCAAAACCAGCGCCACCCATGCTCGTCTGTAATGATATGTATTGATGATATTTTACCTACCTTAGGGTTAGAATGAGATTAATTGGAAAAGAGAAAAAAAAATTTGAAAATAAATCCATTTAGTAGCTAATCTTCATCACGTCAATCTTTTTTAAAATCATCTATGCATCCTTTCCAACTTTTATCACGACACCTTTCAGTCACTAGCAATATATATATATATATATATATATATGCTACCGATTGGCTCAGTGGCGGGGCCCTCCGCCCGCGGAGTCAATGGTCGCGGGTTCGATTCCCGCATCGGAATAAATATTTATATGGATTTATAAATGTTTATTCCGCGTCTGGTAACCCCTCCAATCCGCATTTCCTTTCCTGCCCCTTCCTTTCTTCTCTATCCTTTCCCTTCCTCTCCGCCAATCCAATTGGTCTGCCGTGCCAATGGATGCGTGGCTAGGGGCGAGCCTAGTCGAAAGCGTGCCGATCGTCCCGGGGTCGGGCTCCCCCGGGGACTATGGTGCCTTACCTCAGCATGCAGGGCTCTGCTGGGGCTGACCTCCATCCTCCCTTGCGGCTCGGGGGATTCACTAAGACGAATTTAATATACCTAATTTGTCGAAAAAATGACGGCGACGTGGTTCGCCACCCGTCACGTCCTGATTCTCACGAGGGCGAAAAGCGACCAATGACGAGCCGTTTCGCTGCGATGGAATGGCAGCGGATGGAGCTCTGTGGTCTCTGCCAACCCCTGCGGGGGATAGGCGTGAAAATATATATATATATATCTATATATATATATATATATATATATATATATATATATATATATAGGTTCTTCTATTTTCTATGTCTCCACCATTGCCTTTTCTTTATTCCTTCAATTTTTCTGTCTATGCATTATCATTCTATTGTATGAAAACAATGATATATTATTCTTATGATTTCCACCCCCCGCAAGCTATTAGTCAATGGTGCGATAAACATCAAGTGGATTGTCATTAATTTAAGCAAGTTCAGGCAGAACCACTGGCGGTCGTCCGATAGTAGTCTCGCTAACATAATTATCGCTGAAGTTCACTCGTGCAAATTAATTTGGGTTTATCTTGCTACGATTCATTACTGATGTTAACGGTAATGGCTTCATCGTTTTGGGGATTAAGATCTATTCTAAAAATGATGAGACCAGTCATTAATGTTGTTAAACCAGGTGACATCGATATTTATTCGATATTCTCCGACAGCCATTACAAGTTTTCTAATCCAGAAAACTATGTTGGTTTATTTCATCATTACGAATATTATTGATAAATGAGTCCGTGCATAAAATAGGCTACTCGATTTATTCCCATGGGTGTCGTGCGAGGCAACAGGCAATCGGACAGTAATCAGAAAAACAAATCTAAAATGTAGTTAAAAATAATGTTTGTGAAATAACATGATCGCTATGAAACAATTTTCTCCAAAATAATAACAATTTATAATCAACAAATAGCATTACAAATTGTAATGTTTTTTTATTTGTTCGCCATCTTTAACGAAACATCAATTAAGGCGAGTGTCATTCTTTGCGAGGTCAGTTGACGTCACGCGATCTAAGATGATGTGATGACCGTTCACGAGGCATTTTAAACAAATAACGCTTTGACAATTTTGTGTAGATTAAAAGATTTTTTTAAAGTAAAATCATATTTTCATAGTTATATACAGATATTATATTTCATTTTAAAAAATTGTCCGAATACCTATTATACGAACAAATGCCAATAAATGGGGAGTAACGCGTTCAAGTTATAAAAAACAATAATAAAACTCCAAAAGCGAGGTTTACGGCAATACGCCATATTTTAAAAGAAGCCAATGTCCAGCAGTGGACTGTTAGGGCTGTTATAATTTTTCATCATCAACGACCTGCGGCAGTCCACTACTGGACATAGGCCTCCTCCAAGAAGCGCCACCTAGCCTGAGCGTTCTAATAATTGAATAACGGCAATTGCCTAAGTGGTAAGGGATTGTTCTTATGATGATAAAAGTTCGTGTAGTCGATTCTACCTACCATCGGACTATTGATATGATCATATTTTCCTAATTCAAACATTATTTAGTTTAGTTAGAATATAAGCAAGAATTCTATTAATGTGTAACAGCATCGTTAGTCTTCTTTATTTAAAACCATGTTATTTAAATTTGTATAAGATAAAAATAATAACAAACGTTTATAAGATAATATAATAATAACTTTAGTATTTGTTACCGAGACAGAAAACCTAACAAAACAGTTACTTGCAATTTTTGGACTTGGTAGTCTTGATACTTAAATGTGTTATATTGCACATAAACTGCAGCGAACACGCCACCAACATCGGTCCAGAGAAAAAGCGCTGATTATGGACGGATATAGTGAGACGTGCCTTCACACACTAATTTACACTTTCTAAGATCTAGCTCCTCTACTTTGTGTTCTGACCAGCAGATGGTAAATATGACAAAAACAACCATCGAGTTACATTGGTCCGAACATAAATAATATAATTTTTTTTTTGCTTTTTTTTAATAAATTGGTAATTTATTTGCAATAATTTCATTGCAAATAAAAGTTAAAATAAAGGAAAACAACACTAAAATAACGTAACATCATCATCTTCATCACCAACATGTGGCACTCCACTGCTGAACTTAGGCCTCCATCTATTTAGATAGGGTAGATATATAGGTGCCACCCAGTTCCATCTTCGGCTAGACTAAATTGTAGATGATTTTACTAACGTCTCCACATGCACATCTACTCCCTCTGCTCCTAGGGCGACACATCTTACCTTTGCCAAGACGCTTTCGTCACTACAGTCCTTGTCTACCCGACGGTTCCCCATGCTTCGCCTATACTACACAATGCGATGGCCGAAAACTTTATATTCTGTTACCCTATAACAATATTTATGTCGGAAAATTAGTATTTTTTTCTCATGGTATTTACTTTTATATATTATAAAAATAGAATGGTTACGCTAAAGGAATCATAAATAAGTAAGGATTATGAACCAGTGCAAAAAATAATCTGATAATTTGACCTATGTATTGTATATTATAACACAGTGAAGGGTTATTGTGTTGTAATACATAGAATATTATTATTTGTTGTCCACATATATATTATATAATATTATTAATTTCTTCATAAATATTGATATGAATGGAAAAATAAACACTATGTAATACATTAGCGATTGCAACAACAACAAAGTGCGGAGTTTTTCAAATTACATTAGTAATAAATCTGCCGGAGAACAATGAGAGCAAAATATAACAAACTGGTATATGCAAATACATCGTAGGCGATGAAAAGATTTGTATGTGTGCTAAAACATATTATGGCGAAAACTCTATTCGCGGGGAATATTTTTTATAAATATGCCGCAAACACAAACCGTGGATATGGAATAGTAATTTGTATGAGATTATAGGGGATGCGTTCCAATGTTCCAATACAATATAAAATAAAATTTGATCGGGAGACTTTTTGTTTCTAATTATTTTTAATAATGTTAATTATTTAATAATCTAAATTCTAATAATTATTATTAGATATCGTTTAACTTCTGAGGGAAAGAAAAAGACTGAGGGCAGTGTTTAAAAAACTTACTATTTTTTTCTTGTATTGGAGCTTATAAAACATTTTTCTGATTGATATTCTGCTTTAGTATTCATAAATTACCTTTCAAAATAAGACTTATTTTGCTTTTAAGTTACTGACATAAATTATTTATTATTATTCTTTTATTTAATCAATTTTCTCTTAATAATAATATTATTAATATAAAAAAACACTATAAAAATAATAATATTATAATGTAGGGTTTTAATCCTTCATGGCGAGATAAAAAAGCCAACGAAGGAATTAGGCATCCAAAGAAAGGAACCTTTTCACAATCCTAGCTATGCACAATTTGGCTTCTTTTTTAATTTTATCCACTAACTAAACCTAACTTCATTTATTATTATATTGTTTACGGATTATTCAGCAAGTAGAAGATCGTAAGTCCATTCCTACTAAACTTCACCTACACGCTACCATGGCGTTAAAAGTATACATAAATATGTATACGTAGATTTATATGGTTTAGTTTTGTTATATTTATGATAACGACATCTAGTAGGCTTACTGCTTATTAGCTTACTAACTATGCATTATACGATATGAAAAAGAAACAACCAGCTCTCAGACTGGGATTCTCAAAGTTTCGTTGTTATTTAATTTAACCTCTCGTTGTGCGGGGTGGGTACGTATTCTGTAGTACGTCAGACGAGAGACGACTCCTGCTGTTCCGCTCGCTGTTGCGAAAATTTAGACGAATTTACGACGATCGCATTTCATTAAAAGGCATTTCAGTGAGGGGCGCTTTTATTTCACAAAGCGAGAGCGATGCGAGCGTAAAGCAAAGTTTTAGAGGGTTCTTCGTTAGTTGCTCACTCACAGGTAGACGAGTGCGGAGAATATGTTAATCGGGACAATATTACGACTCTGCCTACAACGTGACTGTATTATATGTATCTATTTTTAAAGAC